>JALBZZ010000091.1:0-66425 GCA_038051095.1 Globisporangium irregulare
CCTTCGGGAGACCTACACAAAATAAAATGCTCTTTAATTTGATAAAAATCAGGCGGTCATTACTCGCGCTATACCCTGTATTCATTGCGGATAAAACGCATTTTGCCACAATTTGAAAAAAGCGTCTCTATAGTGAATCTAACGAGGAAGTTCCACCAAGTCGAAAGGCGAATGAACCTATCTGACGTGCTGGAGAGGTTGTACACAAGACTACTTGATGGCAAAAAGCATGTGCTAGTTTTCAATGTGGCCCACATGATGTAAATTGAGCTGCTCACTTATCCGACAGTCAGCTACGTGTTTTGATTCGGTTCTGAAGCGCCATTTTTATTTGCTCATAGTTGCTGGGTTGGTTTCCGCACTGGCAGACAGACGTTGAGCGAGCATGGCGGCGCCGATGGTGATCGACCTGACGCCGGACGACAGTGACGGCGAGCGACCCTGCGACGCCCACCCAAGGGAAGAGATAGAAATGGGCGCGCCGCCCTACTACCAGACGGTCGAGGTGCTCGCGCCGCTCTTCCCAGAGCTGCCGCTGCGTCTCTGCGAGCGCGAGATCGTGGTCTTCCCCGTCACGTTCCAGCGTACCGAGGCGGACTGGATCAAGCTCGTGTTCCCACACGTATCGGCCAGTCCGACGCACAACAGCAGCGGCCGTTCACGCTCGTCGCTGCTGCCGCTCGAGAAGGAGCTCGTGTGCGCCAACAGCTCGGCGGACGGGTGTCGTAACTGCCGCTTCGCGCAGCTGCTGCGCGGCTTGCTCGTGCTCATCGAGAAGCGCGTGTTCCTCGTCGACGCTAAGTACGTCGTGAGCTATCCAACCAGCGCTGCGACGACAGATAGCACAGCAAGTACTTGCAGCAGCAGCAATAGCAGCGGCAGCGGTAGCGCAAGAAGAGTGTCGACGTCGTCGTCATCGTCATCGTCACCTCAGCTGCTGGAACCTGTCGCGACGATCCAGCTCTTTGTGCAGCTGAACGAGAGCGCGCCGACGTCCGTGAACCTGCAAGACTTTGAGTTCGTGCTCAGCCACCTCCAGCCCACAATCCTGTCGGTCGTCGGGTACACACGTGTGAAAGCAGAAAAAGAGACGTCGTTGGAAGACTCACTGAAGAAAGCGAAGGAGAGCACGTGCCATGTCGTCGGCTGCAATTTGCACCAGCAGGACGGGAGTCTGCCTGGTGTTTCCGGTACCTCCAAGACGCTCTATCTGAGTGACGTGTTTCTCACGCTGAGGTCACCGACTGACACCGACCAGATGGAGATCCGAGAAGACCGCACGTACGTCGAGCGCATGAAGCGGCAGAAGCGCGAAGTGATCGTCACGGACCTCCCCATCATCGCGCTGCAGACGCTCGTGTGCATGATGGATGCGCGCGACCTGGCGTCGCTCAGCAGCGTCTGCTCTCTGTTCCAGCACTTATCGTACGAAGTCGTTCCAGGACTGAACCTCGTGCTCTACCGCCATCAGAGGAAAGCGCTGAAGTTCCTGCTCTATCGTGAAGCGCCGCCATCTGCACACACGGCGCCATTGCCGCACCCGTTCATCTTCCCGCCAGTGCATCGGCCGAACGCTCCAATCTCAATTGACTTGGTGGATTGGAAGATCATCAAGCAGCCGACGCCGACAACTCAAGACTGCAGAGGAGGGCTCTTTTGCGACGAGCCGGGGCTGGGGAAGACCATCACGATGCTGGCGCTGCTACTGCGGACGAAAGGACAGCGGGTGAAATCTGCGCCTGACATAGGCTCAAGCTCGAATCGCACGGGAACGCTGGGCCGGCTTCGCTCGTCGGAGTCAAGAGGACGCACTGTGCAGCCAAGCCAGCTCGTCAAATCCGCTACAACGCTCATCGTTGTCCCAGACCCGTTGGTTGATCATTGGAAGTACCAGATCAAGACGCATGTTGAGCCAGGGGCGCTCAAGGTGTTTGTTGACAGTGGCAAAACCCTCCCGTCCAGTGCCGAACTGGCGACGTATGACGTCGTGATCACGTCGCTCTCGCGGTTGGCGCAAGAGTGGAAGTACAATCGACCTGCATCGGCACTTGAAGAGCGCGCACCCGAGCGGTATGGTTTTGAAGGTCCTGCACGCTACGTGGATGGCGAGATTCGTGGCGAAGTGTCCTCACTCTTGAAGGTTCACTGGGTGCGCATTGTCGTGGACGAAGGACACAAGCTTGGCGGTACAGCAGAGACGCATCAGATGCGCATGGCGCGGATTTTCTACGCCGAAAAGCGCTGGGTCATGACGGGGACACCGACTCCCAACACCATGCATTCCGCGGATCTTCGCCACATGCATGGGCTCTTAGTATTTCTGAAGGATGTTCCGTACGGACAGCCTGACGGTAAAGCGTGGCTGAAAGCCGTTGCAAAGCCGTTTGAGCAGAACGAGCCGATCGCTTTCCTCCGATTACAGCGTCTGCTCAGTCGAATCATGATGCGACACACGAAGGAGTTTGTCCGCAACATCATTCCTGATCCGATTTGGCGAACCGTGTTTATCGACCCGACGCCGAAAGAGCATGATATGTACAACTCGGTTGCTAGTGTGGCGCGTGCTAACCTTGTTACCACGAACTACGATCCAAAGTATCCTGGTCGTCTTCACTTGGACAGTTTGCTGAACCCACTGAACCGCAAATACGCGATGCATGTGGTAAAGAACCTTCGGATCGCGACTTGCGGAGGCGAATCGATGAGCATCTTGCTTACCCAGGCAGCACGTGTGGACGCTGTGAATTACGCGATCGAATCTGGAATCCGAGACGAAAAGCTGACTGCTCTGATGGAGTACATGCATCGAGCTCAAGAAGCAGGAGAAAGCTCGCCATGTGGAAGCTGCAAGCGGGATTTCAAACTTCTCATGCTAGTTCCATGCGGTCATCTTTGCTGCGCGGATTGTGTTGGGGACCGTATCGAGAGTGTGGGGCCGCGTTGTTCGATCTGTGACGCAGCGTACGACATTGAGGTTTTCCAGAAACTGCAGCCAGGGTTTGAATTTATTTTCAAAGGTGGTAAAGCTATGGAAAATCTTAACGCTGCTGGCGCCGAGATTCGAGTCCGCGAAAGAGAGCGGGATGAGGAGCGAAGACGGCAGTTGCGTGCATGGCAGGAGGGGCAGCGAAGTGGCGAGTCTCGAGTTCCCAACCCTCGTCTCGCAGTCAACTATCTACGAGATTTTGATATTGTCGATGCAAGCAAGGCTTTGTACGTCGTTGCTCGAGTCAAGGAGCTGAAGAAGGAGTACGCGCAGAACTATGCTGAAATCAGCAGCGGCGCGAACAGGTCCAGAAATGTATCAAGACATGTCAAGACAATCGTTTTCTCGCAGTTCAGCGAACATATTTGGGGGCTGAAAGTCGCGTTTGCGCAACAGGGAATCCAAACTGCGGATTTCATCACTGGCCTATCTCAACAGCATCGTCTGAAGTACCTCACCCGGTTTCGCAAGGATCCGTCCGTGAACGTGCTTCTCTTGACTGAGGTTGGGTCGCACGGCTTGGATCTCTCGTTTGTGACGCACGTCTTCTTGCTGGAAGAGATTTGGGACAAATCGTTGGAGAAGCAAGTGGTGAGTCGCGCGCATCGAATGGGTGCTCGACAAGCCGTCGTCATCGAACAGTTGGTGATGCGAGATACAGTCGAGAGTATTCTGCTGCGCATGAACGAGCAGATTTTGAAGCGACAGGAGCGGCGATTGAAGGCTGCTGAAGCCGAGGAACTGTCTCTGATGTACAGAAATGAGCAGCACCAGCAAGAGTATTATGCATCAAGCGGAACGAATAACCTCGAAGGGATGTTCCAGGCTCACAAGAAACAAAAAAAACGGCTCAAGGCGAAGGCGCCAGCAGCGGTGATAACACACCCTGCTGCTATGCTCAACGACTCGAATGAAAACAAGGCGACACGACTGCAGCAGCAGCTGTACTACGTTCTCCAGAATCTCCGTCTTCTTGGCAAAGACGTAATTGCTGAGCCTGGGCACGTGCGATTCACAGTGGAAGACGAGCACGGCAACGTCGTGCGCACTGGGTCGCATCGGATGGCAGCGTACAAGACGAGTTCTGGTCAGCTGGTGACCATGCCTCCTCTTTCAACTTCTGATGTGCGTTCTGGTGGCAGCGCGTCCGGGAATACAGTAGCTACACCATCATCAGGTGGGCAGAGATTAACCTCGCCAGGCTCAAGCAGGACCTCGGCAACCGTCAATGTGAAGTCGGAGCGTCCTGCTGCCGTCAGTGCATCCCCAGTTCGCCCTACTGCATCCGTCGAGTTAGCCCCTGCCAGTGCTGCATCTAATCCCCAGGTTGTTGCTGCGGCGCTAGCTACCGCTACTTCTTCAAAAACTAAGCGCACGAAGAAAAAGAAATCTTTGATTAGTCACCGAGCTGCAACTGAAGCGTCTTCGAGCGTGAAATCGGAAGTTCGTGCAGGCAACGATTCATCAGCGATCCCGAATATCCAGGCACCAAATGCCGCAGCTTCTTCAACGGCAAGATTGAAGACGGAGCCTTCTTCCGAGCAAGGCGCAGTTTCAACCGCTGGTCTGAAAGTTGAGCCATCTCGAAGCAACGAGACATCTACCAGAGTTGTGAAAGCTGAACCATCTCAAAGCAATGAGACAACTGCTAGGACGGTGAAAGTCGAGCCTTCTCGAAGTAACGATCAATCCTCCAGCACTGTGAAAACTGAGTCTGCTCCAAACAAGGACAGTGCGCCCAGAACTGAGAAGCCAAAGTCCAAGCGCAGTGAAAGCTCAATTGGTGTCGTTAAATCTGAGACGACGACCTCAAGCAGAGTGACCGTCACACATGTAGCTCCGACCACGGTCTCCTCTGTGCTGGGGACGGCCACAGATCCAATTTTGTTGAGTGACGAGGATGAAGACATGCATGTGACCATTTCAGACGAGGATTCCAGTACCGATGTTCGCGCTGCTGTGACAACGGGCTCGGCAACAGCAGACAAAGCATCAGGAAATGCCCAGAAGCGACCGATCCGCAGAGTCAAGTTTGCCGCATACGATGACAGCAGTGAAACGGAGAGCGACTACATCTTGAGCGACGCGACCAGCGACGAATGAAGGAAACAACGTGTACCTAGTGAGCAAAATCGACCTGACGAAACGAAGATATTGTTCACGGTGGTATGTCAAATACAAAATGAAGATACGTGTTCCTGTTGTGTCCACGATAATCACTATGGTCGTGCAGTCGCTGGTAGTCTTCTTCTTCTCCTTATCCGCCACGGTTTTTGATGACTTTGGCGGTGAAGGTGTCGATGGTGCTCGCGCCATGGCCAAAGCTTGGTCTGTCGTCGTGCGATCTCAAGAATGAAGCGAGGAGAACGAGGAGGGCGAAAGATGAAATGGAGAAATCAGGTGTGATGAAAGTGAGGGAGGACGCCCTGTTTGCAGTTGCAGTTGGAGGCAGAAAACACTTCATGAGCAAGCAGCCTGCCGATATGCTTTCTACCGTAGAGAGTGAGTGGGAGACTGTAAGCATGGGCGAATAGCATGCGTTCGTCTGAAAGTGGTCAACGTCGAGCCTCTTTCTTTCCGAGCCAACCCGGGTTGCGCAAAAACTCATGCGCCTTTAACCCGAGAATGGCTCGGATTTTCCAAACGAAATCGTACGATTTATACTCCGATAATCGGAATGCGGGAAATATCGAGTTAGAAAATCTCTGAGAAAGAAAACACCGGATTGGGGTCTCAGATGATTCCAAAACCGACAGCTGCGTATCCTGATAATTGGCTTGAAAAAAAGCGTGAAATGTGCAGCTCAAAATCAAATATGAGAGCTGTCAGATTCTCGGCATCAGTTCTCAGATCTGAGTTTCTCTGCTCAACACGCATTCACTCGACAATTCGCATTCACGCATTCACAACTGGCAAGAAGCGGAGGAAGGAGAGATGGCGCTTGCAGAGCTCAACCGCGCGGCCGCGGCCGCCGACGCGCAGCGTCCCGACTCGGCGCTCTTCCAGAGCTTACTGTACTGCTGTGGGTCGCGCCGCTGGGTGGAGACGCTGCTGCACCGCTTTCCGTTCGACGACTTTGACGCGCTCTGCAGCGCATCGAACGACGTGGAGAGGCAGCTCACGCGCGAGGATTGGCTCGAGGCTTTCGCTGCACACCCGCGCGTACGTTGCCGCAGAGTAGCGTACCGGTTTTACTGCTCTAGCCTTGTGATTGTATGCGTATCGGTTGCTGAGTGTGTTCATGGATTGTGTCAAGTGCAGATTGGTCGAGCCAAGCAGCCGATCAAGGAGTGGGAAGCGCAGGAGCAAAAGGTGTGAATCGAATGCACATATATTGGGCTTTATGCATACACGCCACCAATGCTGACAGCTTTTACTACTCGCTAGTCAACGAAAGATGCGGCGGACGCGGTGCTGGACCGCCTCGAAGAGCTCAACAACCAGTACTTCGACACGTTCGGGTGAGTTCGTGGCTTAAAATCGTCGTGGCCAAATCTGTATAGCTCCGTGGAGCTCATGGTGCTCGGTTGCAATCAAACTTCAGGTACATCTACATCGTCTGCGCGACGGGTAAGTCGGCGGACGAGATGCTCACGATCCTCGAGTCGCGCATCGGCAACAGCATGGAAGATGAACTGAAGATCGCGGCCGCCGAGCAGAGCAAGATTACGAAGCTCCGTCTGGAAAAGCTGCTCGTTCAGTAAGCCTCCTGCTATTGTGTCTGCGCACTTGCTCAATATGAGAATACACCACCACGCCATGTGCTAGAAGCTGACGACATTGCTCATGCACCTGACCGCTGCTGCTGTTCTATTTGGTGATGCTGATGTGCTGTTGTAGACCCCCGCAGGAATTGTCGCGTTTATAAATCGAGCGCCGTCACATCGAACGCGTCCGAGCGTGTAGATTCTGTCACGAGTCACAAATCAAAGTCATGTGGTGTCTGTCTATCACAGCTCAAGCCCAAAGTGCTGGTGCAATCAATTAACTGGGAAGGTCTACTATATCTTGTCATCTTGAGCCTAACTAATATCGCAGCGAGCAGAAGCACGCGACGCCAGCCTTGATCCAGTCCTCTTGGTCGCAGAAGAGCACCTGCGCGTTCGTCTCCGAGACCAACGAGTTGCGCCAGATGACTGTGTTCCTCGATGGAATTTCGATCCACATGACAAAGTTCGTCGAGTGGCCCGTGGTCGACAGCGTGCCCGTGCGCGTGAGGATCTTGTATACCGGACAGCGGTAGATGCCGCCCTTGGGAGGCTCGCAGTTTGGCTGCGGGTAGAGGTGGATCACGGGCATCTTCGCAAATAGCTCGCGCGGCAGCGGATCGTCCAGCGCCTGGGTCTCCTTGTTCCAGCGCGCGCCTTCGATGAAGAGCCCGTACGTGTAGCAGCCGTCGGTGGGTCGCTTCACGAGCTCCTGCACCTCCTGCGTCAGCATGATGAACTGGAACGAGAGCGAGTCGATAGGCAGCTTGTACTTGCGCGCGTGGTTCTGGATCGTGCCCGTCATGAACCCCTGCGGGAAGAAGAAGCCCGACATCCAGAACACCGCCGGGATGCCGTGCTCGATCCACTTGGTGATGAACTCGAGTCGGTCGAGCAGGTCTTTCACCCACGGACCCAGCGGCTTGAGCGACGGGTACGCTTTGCCCTCCCAGATCGTAGGCACCTTTTGGTCGTAGAGCGAGTTGCCCATGGCTTCGAGCTCGGCGGACATGACGATCAGCCCTTTGAGCCCTTTCTGCACGAGCTTGAGCGTGGACGCCATGACGCCGAGCAGTTTATTGAAGCGCTCGACCTCCTGCGCCAAGACCGTGTTCATCGATTCCGAGTACGAGACGGGGTACGCCGCCTGCACGTGCTCCAAGTCAAACTGGGCAGGCAGCCTCGACTCGATCGACTTAGCGGCGTCCGCGATGATTTCTTCCCGCGACTTGCCTGCGCCGGCACTCACGCGCGGTTGCAGCGACAGGATGATGTCGAACACCTCGTAGGTCTCGGACTGCGCGCACGTGATGTCGGCGTTCTCGTGCATGCCGAAGACCTCGGGCTCCGGGTTGATCGGCAGCGAGTTGATGTAGTTGACGTAGCTCTGGTACGGGTTATCGTGGTCGCAGGTGAGCGAGTAGTACACGCCGCTCCGGGAGAACTTATAGCCGTCCTGCAGGATCGCGTCCTTGAAGAACGTCATGAGGATCACGTCCGACGTGCGCATGTCCTTGTCGTCCGTGATGCGGCCGCCGTAGTTGATCGTCGACGTCATCACCTGCAGTACGTCGAACGGGATGTGGTCGTACGTGTTCAGGAACATCTCGAGCTGCGCGACGCTGATGTCCAAGTCGGTCTCATTGAACTGGTACGGGATATTCCAGCCCAAGGCGCCAAAGCGCTTGCGCTCGCAGACGACCGCGTGGTAGAAGCACAACCCAAAGAGCAGTTTCTGGAACACGTCCGGTCTCCGCGTGACGCCGAGCTTGTCGTCGTTCAGCTTGTAGTACGTGTTCTTGAGGTTGGCGCGCAGTCCCTTCGGAGCTTCTTTCGTCATCTTGACGCCGTCCTGGAGCACAGACGCGGGGAACGCGGCCGTCGGCATGCTCGTGAGCCACAACCGGAAGTCCGGATGCAGCTTCGTCGGATCCAGTTCTTCGCAGATCCGCTCCAGCTCCGCCATCCAGCTGAGCGCCAAGTGGCAGTTCTGGAGTAGCACCCACTCGCCCTTGCCCGTCGCGTTCTCGATCATCCTTGCAGCGATCTGGCCCTGACCCTGACCCAGCGCGATGGACTTAAGCTTGCTGTCCATTCCCGTATTCACTGCGAACGTAATCAGGTCCTTAGCGGGGTCCGAGCCCTGGGACAGCACAAAGATCAGCGGCGTGACGGGCGTGGCGTCCTCGAATGTGTTGCTCAGATCAAACGGCGGCGGCTCAATAAACTCCTTACCCAGCTTGGCGCACACGAGGTTCTGCATCCCGGGCATCATCTTGTCGGGTCGGAGCACGCGCAGAATGCAGAGCCGCTGGAAAGTGTCGAGTGTTGACTCCAAACTGCCAGGGATCGGCTGGTTCTGCGGCTCAGTCGAGTCAAAGATGCTGCGGAACTCTGCCACGTGCTCTGCAAACTCACCCGCGAGCGTCGCGAACGCCGGGAGCGTTGAGAGGCAGCAGATCTCGTTCCACGCGTACGCTTCGAGCCACATCGCCGCCGGGTTCTCGGCTTGCACTGGCGCGCCGTCCGCCATGCCCGAGATAAGAAATCGCCACTCACCTGGATCGATCTCGTTGCTGCCCTGCATGATCTTGATCGTGAGCAGGAACGAAAACAGTAGCTTGTGCTTTTCGAACAGCGAGCGGCACACGTTCTTGTACACCGAGTAGGTGAAGTAGTCGTTCAGGTTCTTCAGGCGCTGCTCGAGTACATTGGCCAGCTTTGCCGACTGGATGCCGCGAACAAACAGACCCGTGAACCACGTAAGCGAGTACTGGTACATGGGGTCCACGAGCGAGAGGTCTGCGATGCAGAAGAACAGCAGCGCTGCACGATACGCGACTGGGCGATAGCCATCGCTGCGCGCGTCGATCTCCTTCTCGGTCTCTTCGGCTTCTTTCATCTTCGCCATTACGACTGCCGACGTCTGTTTCGCCGACGCGAGCGTCTCGATCAAATTCGTGTCGTCCAGGATGTTGCCCTCCGAGTGTGACAACAGGTACAGAATCTGGTTCTCGATCTCGTAGAGCTGCTTCTTGCCCTCAGCGTTCGAGAGCATCAGCTCGGTCTTCTTGGCCGCCAGGTCGGGCATCTCCTTGAGCACCACGACACCCAGCAGCTGCTCTTCGAGTCCTTTCATCGTGATCGTAAAATTCAACAGGCTCACTTTCACGCACACCTCAGGCGCGTAGTGCGGATTCGCGAGCTTGGTCGTCATGTAGAACCGGAAGCTCTCGTTGTACGGGATGGTGTTCTCGCCCAAGCGGATCATGTCCTGGCCGCCCTGTTTGAACTTCTGCTGCAGGAGCACGGGTTCGAGCGCCGCATCGAGCTCTTCTCCCACGTTCTCCAAGAGCACCCACTTCCCGAAGTGAATGCCGTTCTCTAGTGACCGGAGAAAGTTGCGGTCTGACTGCTTGACGACGTCCATGCCGTTGTCGCAGAGCTGCTTGTCCTTGCCGAGGTTCTTGATGAATCGGTTCGCTTGGCCCTGCGGATCGATCAGCAGCGGCCACCGTCGCGCGCGTGAGATGATGATGCCGTTCTGCGTTGATACGGTGTCGGTAGGGAGCCCCGCGATCTGCCACGCGCGCAGCTTCACTGGATCCTGCAAAGTGCGGATGATGTCGCAGCCTGCAGAGTGTGGGACTTGGTACTGCACAAGCGCTTCGTGCCACGACGAGACTAGCGACTCGCGGAACTCAGCTGTGAACGCTCCCAAGTAACTAATCGTACCGGCTGAGACCAGCACGTCGCCCGTGAGGTTCGCATAGTCCACTTCGAGCTGCGCGACCGTGTCTTTCCAACGCGCTTCTTCACCGCCGAGCCCACCGATGAGCTTCTCGGCGTTCTGCAACTGCACTTGGCACTGGATCACCTTGGCCGCGAGCTCCTCTTTCTTCGTGATCGCGCCTTGGTACGAGCGCTCCAGTTCTGCTAATCGGTCGCTCACTTGCTGCAGGTTGTCCTGCGCGCTCTTGAGCACTGCGAGCGTGACGTCGAGCTCTTGCTGCGCCTCAGCGAGCGCTTTTTTCTTTGGCTCGACGGCTTTCGCGACAAAATGGTACGTGTACATGGCGCAGGACCACATGCAAATCGCAGTGCATGCCTTGGACGACTTCTCAATCTGCTCAGGCGTGAAATTTGGGTCTTCCATGTACGGGGCGACCTTGGTGATGATCGCGTCGGGGATGTTGTCCTTGTCGAACGTCAGCAGACTCTCCATGAACTTGTTCGCGTTCGAGAGCACGACTTTCTGCGCCACCTCCCAGTAATCATTGATCTTCTTCCCAGGGCGATCCGGGTCCGGCTTGCTCACGGGTTTCTGCCCAAAGAGGATGCACACGACTTCCATCGTGAGCTTCACGCCTGCAGGCGGGGTCTTGAGTGCCTTCACTTCGTCAATATCCGCCTTCTTGAGCTTGTTCAGACACTCGAGCGCCGCGTCGAGAGCGGGAAGAGCGGCGTCCAGGTCGCGCTGCGCCGATGCCGCGATGTCTTTTGTCGCGTTCGCCTTGATGTTCGCGGCTGCTTCTTCCTTCTCAACCGTGGCTTTGGTCACATCTGCCTCGGCGCTGTCCTTGGCGATTTGCACCATCATTTGCTCCACCTCGATCTGCGTAGCCGCGAGCACAGGCTGCAATTCGACAAGCTCCGTCTGCATGGTCGCGACGAGTACCTTGGTCTCTTTGAGTTTGTCGACGCCGTTTTGCAAGCGGCTCTTCATAGTGTTCACTTCTTCGCGTTTGGACACCAGGACCGCTTTGAAGGTCGACAGCAGCTCGAGGTAACTGGTCGGCGTGACGTAAAAGTACCGACGCAACGTGTCGTAGAACCGCTTGGACGTAGTTTCCACGCTTTGGTGGACGATCTTGAACGACTCCACGAGCGCCGGCAGGCTGTTACTGAGATTCAGGTTTCCGCCGCTGAGAATCGCTGTCGCAACCGAGTTGAGCGCTTCGGCGGGCCACTCACTGAACCAGTCGATGGTCGAGCAGTTGACGAGCGAGGGGAACATGCGCAGTCGGTCCCGAAAGAGCGCGCCGATGGGGCTCATGCAGATCACCAGGTGGATGTTGCGCCGCACGCGCATGATGAACTGCTGGAAGATGTTGGTCTTCGTGGGTGGGATCTGCTTCTTCTGGCAGTCGATGCGGCAGGACGTGATGATCTGGTCCATGTCCTCGGGTCCGTACAGATTCGGGACGTTGCTCGAATTGAGCACACCGTTCAAGTCTTCGAGCATCGTCTCGTTCACTACTTGAACGTCCGAGAAGAGGAACACAACCGATGTATCCTTCACGCCCGCGAGCAAGAGGCACTTCTTCACGTCGTCTCGCCACTCGACCATACCATACCCTTTGACAATCTCTACCTGAAAGCACTTGTACCCCGCCATGTAGGTCGCGAGTTTCGTTAGACTCTGTCGCCCACTACCACCGACACCGAGCAGAAGCGCATTGCCCATCGGTTGCCGGATGATACGCGCGATGCGCGAGACGTGCTCGACTGCGTCCATGAAGAGCACGAGCCCCATCGGAGTCTTGCTCTCTGCGTTGTAGTCCAGCAAGTAGTCTTCAACGACACCCAGCACTTTGTCCACTTCGACCACTTCTTCGTAGATCTTTGGGTCTGCGCCAGGCACGAGGAAATCCCCATAGAGCAGGTACTCACTCTTCACGACCTTGCTGTAGTCTGTGCCAAAGAACTCGGCGACTGACTTGCGCATGAGCTTCAGGAACCAGTCGTGGTCTTGGTGTGAGATCATGCGGTCTTCGAACACGCGCTTGCACTCGTGAATCCAAAGACGGATCATGCCGTCCTGCTCTGTGATTCGTCGATTGTCGCCCATAAGCACACCCTGGAAGACCTTAGCCAGGTCGCGCAGGTTGAACGTGTAATGAGACTTCGCGGGCGTCGGCAGCAGCTCACTGCAGATCGTATTGTACACTTTGATCGACGCGTTCACGATGCTATTGGTCAAGCGAACCACGTCGCTGGCGAAAGAGCTCAAGAAGTTGCCTAAAATCGTACTGAAGATCATCTTTTTACTGTCGTCACCCAGCTCCGCGTAGCCGATCACATTGAAATGCCGCACGATGCGGGGCGTGATCGGGTTGCGACCGCCACCAGGGGGTCCCATCGATGCGACAAACAAAATGTCGATGATCGTGCGGAACACGAGCAGCTTGCGGTCATACCAGCCGCCCTGGTCGAACCACTGGCGGATAAGCTCCAGCGGCGGCTGCGCAAAGTACTTCTCGCGCTTGGGCATGTTCAGATCATCCACGTAGATGATGTACTTCTTGCCCGCTGGAGGTCCGTAGACCCCTTTCCGGCGCTTCTCCATCTTGGAGTCCAGCATGTCCTGCGTCTGGTTGGCTGACGTCTGCGCCGAAAACGAGATCGGGATTGGGATGATCACGTCAGCGGGCAAAGACATGAGGTAACGCGTGATGTTGACGGTCTTGCCCGTGCCAGTGTCGCCCACCATGAGTACGTGCTTGCCCGTTTTCATGAGCGAGTCCAAGAGAAAAGTGTTGCGCACCGAGTCGGCTGTGGGCACGACAATGTCGGCGAACGACGTGTTTGCAGGGATCTTGTAGGGTGAAATGGTCTCCATCCACGGTACCCACTTGTGGTCTTTTAGCGAATAGCAATAGTCGTACACAAGACCGACGTGAGGCATCATTGGATGGCAGTTGTTTGCGAGCATCTCGCCGCGCAGAAAACTGTCGAACTTGACTCGTCCCGCATCGTTCGTCGTGGCGCCGACAGACCAGACCAGCGCGAAGACGAACAGCGACTCGATGTCCACTTTGAACTGCGCACTTGGCTGTTGCGCGTCTCCACTTCCATCAGCCTTTTCGCGGTACCCGTCGAGATAGCAGTCCAGAATGCTCATCAGCGACTGCGCGAGATTGTTGTCCATGGTCGGTACCAATTCGCTCAGAAACGACCGCATGAACGCCACGGACGCATACAGATACACGTCAAACAGGCGGAGGAAGATGTGTGCGTAAGGCAAGACGGACTTTGGCAACATCTCGAGCCACGAGTCGACGAGCGGCGCCAGCCCGAGTGTACTCGGCTCCATATACACCATGCCGGTTCGGCTCACAGTGGCCGGGGACGCGACTGAGAGGTCTTCGACCTCGAACATCATCGTCATCTGGTTGGACATTTGCAGCATCTCACCGCTGTTCAAGCAGAGCTTCTTGTTGTCGTCCAGCACGGTGTTCATATTCTCGATCCAGATCGCGTCCACTGGTCCGTCGAAGATCACCCACTTGCGATCGGACTTGGTGTCGCTCGCAGCGGCGCGGTACAAAGTCGAGAGGATCCCGTCCTGCCACTCGTGGGTATTCGGGTCGAACTCACCGTAGAGCTGGCCCATCGTGATGGACTTGGGGTTGAGCTGGTACTTGATCACCTTTTCGAACGCGAAACCGATTTCGTTGCGCTGCTTCAGCTCAGTCAGCGCGTCTGCGAGCACGCTGATGTTGCACGACTTGCCACCGCCCGTGGCACCGACGACCATGAGCCCGTGACGTACGACGATCGTCTCGTAGAGTTGGATGCACTTTGTGAGAAAATACGGCACCGGCTGCAGGTTCTGCTTGTGGGTCTTCAACTTGATGACGCTGATGAGCGCCCCCAGATCCAGGTTTGGACGGCACTTACCTGGGAACAGATCGCTGATAATGCCACTGAACAGCGGGATGTCGTGTGCCAGGAACTTGGGCAGGTTCACGTCTTGCAGCGCACGCAGCAGTAGTACGTCTTCGTCCATGTCCGAGTCGTCGCGCTTTAAGTTACCTGCCGCAGTGATTACAGTCTTGACAGCGCGCATGCCGTAGTCGTAGTGGAACTGGGACGACAGCTGCTCGGAACACAACTTGAACGTCGTCACCATTTTCGCGCCGAGCGCTCGCGCATCGGAAAAACCGTACGCGAAGAACATGATCTCTCCAATCAGCGCGTAATCCGGCACCATCATCGCCACAGGGCGGAACAGCGCCGCGAGCGAGTCTGGGAGCTCACTACGCCCCGCATAGCCCGGGTTCATGGTGATAAACACGCCAAACTGGTCGCTGAGGCGAATGTCCGAGCCTTCAAAGACAATGCGCGTGTCGCCGCGGCGAATGCCGAGCTGCAGTGTCACGACCTGCTGTCCCACCACAGAGAGCACTTCAATATCGATGCGATTGAACTCGTCAAAGCACGCCCAGGCGCCACAAGACGCGAGTCCTTTAAAAAACTTGCCCATCGCGATGTAGTCGAGTCCGTCGGAGCAGTTGAAGACGACGCACTGCTTCGCGAGCGCCTTTGCAAGATCCTTGGTCGTCTCGGTTTTCCCTGTGCCTGCAGGACCAGCGGGTGCGCCGCCTAAAATCATCTGCAGCGCTCCCATGAGCGTCAAGTAGCATTTGTCGGTCAAGGGCGTGATCACCAAGCGAAACGAATTACCCAGGTACTCGTATCCGTACGGCCGTCTTGACGTCACGGCTTGCACCCAGAGGTCTTTCTCCCAGTAGTACTTGAGCTGCGAGCTCCAGAGGAAATCGCCCTTGGATTCGACGTTCTGTGCCACGAGTTTGCGCGTCACGTCTCGCGCGTGAACGTCGATAACCGTGAGCGCGCCGCAAGTGATGCGCGACATCTTGTCCAGGTTACCGCGCACGAGCGTGACCATGTCTGCGAGCTGGCTGAGCTGCCTCGTGAGCATCTTGTTCACGCCCTCTTTGCCTTCGTTGTCCATGGCTTCCTCCATCTCGCACGTCCAGTGCATCTGGCTCCCGTTGAGCACGCACATGCCCGGCCACTTCTGGATCCAGACTGTGCGGTCGATCTTTGTGTAGTCGATGATCGCGCGCTCCATGGCGTCGCGGATTGAGACCTTCATCATATTCTCGACCTCCATCATCCAGTGCTCGACGTTCTTGTTCTTTGGGTCCACCTGGGTCACAAATTGCACTTTCTCGCCCTCCGCCGAGATCATCGCGCTGATGTTGAGATCGTCTTCAAAAGTGACTTGCACAATTCCTTCAAAACATTTCTTCAAGTGCGGCTGCACCAATTTCACGTCCTTTGACTCGGACAGGATCGATAGCAGCTCGTCATTTGATAGAAAGTAGAAACGCGCGAATGACGAGCGCTTCACTTCGAGGTAGTCGCTCAGTCCTTTTTGCACCATCTCCAAGAAATAGTTGGATTCGCGGAACTTCTCGAGCAGCTTACTGTTCCTACAGAACTCGACGCACTTGGGCTTTGCCTTGGCCGACGCGAGCGTCTGACGCCAGTTCTTGTCCACAGATGCAAAGCGCTTGCCTTCCGCGGGCAGCTGCTTGTTGATGTCGGGCGATTCAAAGATCGGCTGCAGGTATAGCCAATTGCGCTGCACTGCGAGCCATTCCTCCAACACTTCCGAGACCATCTGCAGCGTCGCGTTCCACTCGGTGATCTCATCTTCAAACGGACCTTTGAAGGACGAGAACATCATTGCCTGCGTCATCGTCACGTGCTCGTCGAGGACAACCTGGATCTCGTCGACACCTTTGATCACGTACGTCCCAGTTTCTCGGTACGCGATGATCTGGAGATCGATCTTCTCCCACGCCGCCTTCATCACGCTCAGCGCCTGCTCCACCTGGTACTCCTTTCCCGCTGCCTCGGCGATCTTGACAATATCGTCAATGCGGTCGAGCAGGTTCAGTTGGAAAATGTTGGTGAGCGTGAAGCTCTCGTCGATCTCGAGCTCAAAGCCGATGTTCTTGCTCAGCTCGGTCCAGTGGCGCTGTCGCATCCCCGGGTTGCGCAGAGCGACGATCAACGGTACGTAGGGCTTGAACACGAGGATCTGCTCCTTCACGGTCTCGGCGATCTTGCTGCACGCCTCGTTGCCGTTGTTGCTGAAGAACTTGAACGCCTTCTGAATCGCAGTGCTGTACATCTCGACCAATTTCTCGACATCTTCCGCGTTAATGTCTGTAAAACTACCCTGAATCCAGGATTTTCGGCTCTGGATCCAGTTGTACGAGGTCGCCCAGAGCTGGTTGTATGGCTCAAAGTTCTTCTTGGCCAATGACAACGCATCGTACGAGGTCACTTCTTTCCCGAACAGCGTCTCTCGACTGTTGAAGAGCATCGCGTCCTGCTGCGCCTGCTCCAGCTTCTTCTGCACCGTCATCGCGTGATGTGCCACGTCATCGACAAACGCCAGGTTGTCGTATCGTGAGAAGCTCTCAATCTCTTCAAGCAGCGTCGTCAGCGTCTTGTCGAACCGCTCTTGCTCCGACTCCATCTGCTTGGCAAACTTGCCCTTCCGCTCTTCCAGAGCCCACTTGAAGCGTGAGCTCTGCGCGGTGATCTTGGTCGGCCAGCCCTGGACGTTCCACGTCAAACGCAGGTGCTCGTCGCTGACATAGTGATGGAACTCGTCGATGAGTCCGTTGTCCTTCATCATCTGCGCGATCTCGTCTTGAAGCGGCTGCATCAGCGCTGGGATGCCCGTGATGTATTCCTGCAACGCCGTGAGGCTCTCGATGTCTTTTGGGGTGGCCGCAAGGTTCGTGTTGATCTCTTCAAACTTGGTCATGATCCGAGCAGCAACCTGGAAACAGTACGCGACCTGCGCCTCCAGCAGTTTCGTGAAACTGTCGTGATGCTTCTTAGCCAGCGTGAATCGGATATTTGTCAAGTCGACGAGGAAGAGCCCCAAGTTCACCGCTCGTGAAGGTATTGTCGCTAGGATCTTTGCCTCTTGGTCATGATGGTAGCTCAGCAGGCGTCGGAGCTCGTTCAGTTCCACGGGAGGCACGAGAGGTGGCAGCTCCTTATCATCTTCGCCTTCGCCTCGTGGGGTTGAGGACGACGACAATGCAGGCTGGACTTTTAGAATGGTCTTCAAGTACTCGTCGACGTTCATGTTGAGCAGCGTAATGTAGCTGTCGAACTGTGCGTGGTAGTCCAGCAGTGGCTTGGTCGCGCGAGCAACTGCATCTCTAACATGCTGTCGGAGCCCCGCCACCATCTCTGCACTCGTCTCCAGACACGCGATGCAGTCCTGATTCGGCCAGAAAATGCGGTCCATCACGAGCCGCTCGACCAGTTCGAGCGACCGCAGCCGCTGCAACGCGACATCGAACTGCGAGACGATCGCTTCCTGGAAATCCCCTGGACTCGTCGCAAACTCGAATCGGAATCCTTCTTCAACGAGAATCGGCTCCAGTGGACACTGCACCTGTCGGTCCTGTGCATTCGCCAAGGTCCATTCGCGAATCTCAGCCGCTCGCTTGTCCACTTGATCTTGGTTCAGCAGTCGCTTCTCAGAGGAGATTACCATTTCGAGTCGAAACATGGGCTGGTGGGTAGGAATGAAGTGGGAGTCGCCCTTGGTCGAAAGAGTTTCGGCATCAACCTGTAGGTGAAGCGGAGATACGCGCACATCACTGGGACTCTTCACCTCAACGTTGAAACCTGCCATGTCCTGAATCAGATTCCTGTACCCAGTGAAATTCTGGTGGATCAGGTACCGCAGCGTGTCCTCCACCATGTAGTTCACGCGCTGCAAGAAAGTCCGCGTCGAGGTCTCGAGGTACCGCAGTCGATTCGACTCGCCAATATTGTACGCTGGGTGCTGCGCTTGACCGAAGTGGAACTGAATTCGCTTTGCAGCGAGGCGGGTCCAGTTGTCGCGCATCGACCGCAGCGCTGCGTGGCTCATCTGTGCGTGAATGGAGCTGAACTCCCCCAGCGTGATACTCTTTGGCGTCGCGCGCACGTCTCCAAAGCTGATCTCCGTCGGCTGCTGGTCCAAAAGAAAGCGCTGCGTCTCCACTTCGACACAGCTTTTGCGCACATCCAGCAGTGCGCTGATCGCGAACGGCAGGTTGATGAACTTGTCGTTGGAAATGCTCAAGAATCGGTGGTTGTAGTCATATCTCGTGATTGCGATGACCCCACTCTGCGGTGGGGGGGGGGGCAGCTCTCTTCTTGGGAGCCTCAGGTCCGGAAACTCGATCTCCAAATCGTCCACGTTGGTGTCAAAGATGAGCTTGTTCATCGTGTGCATGTATGCGTTATTTACTTCGTCCAGAAGTGACGACGTGCCTGCATTCGGTGGAATGGACGACGACGACAATGTCAGGCTGAGGATGTTGCTGATCGTGTTCGAGTCCAACTGGGTTTCGAAGCTCAACGGCATGCTCTCCACGTAGAGTGACTGCCGCAGCAGCGCTTCCGCTTGGTCTCGCCTCTCGATCGCTTGCAGTAGCCGTGCAGCAAACTCCTCTTTATCGTCGTTCTCAAAGCAGATCATGCTGCGATGCACAACGGGCGAGCCGACGCGCTTTCCAGCCGACCAGGATACGATGTATCTGTCCAAGCGGGTTTCGAACGCGATCACCATGCAGCCGGACCAGTTCCCAGGAGCTCCTGTTGCTTCGTCCATGGGAAGCGCGACAGCTTTGACCGGACCGCGCTTGAGCCATTCTCGTGGCTCATCTGCGTGCTGGTTCTCGACGTCTAGGAAACACCAGAGCGGGAGGAAGCTCTCTGTGACACAGGGGCTGCCATCAGTGGGACTCGCATCGTTGCCCAAATATGCTGGCTCGACACCTGGAAACCCGACCCTGTCTCTTGGGACATGGTTTTCGAGCCACGCTGCCAAGCTGACGCCACCACTCGCTGTCTTCTTTGGTGGACTAGCTGGTCCTGCTGTTACCGCTGAAACTCGGCCCCCACTCGCTGTTGGTGCCGATGCCTTCTTCGTTGCACCAGTAGATACAGCCCCGAGCTGCTTTCCGGGTTTGCTCAAACCTGCAGCTGACGCGTTGCTGCTGCGCAGGACTTTCAAGTCGATTGTGCTCTTTGCCCTACCACCCGTGGCACTGTCGCCGCCAATTGCTGTCACACTACTGCTTTCATTCTGGTCGTACTTGTCGAGCTCATTTAAGACGAAGTTCAATGACACCGCGTTGCTAGTCTGTTCGCAGCCAAGTACATCGACACATAAATACTCAGTGACCAGCTCCTTGCAACCATACAAGTCTACACGAATAATTTGTCACGTACGCCTTTCGCAGCGCGCTTGCTCATTGGCCTCGAGTTGCCAGTGGCTGCAAAGGATGAGCTCCGAGACTGAATGACACGATGCAAGATTGGAAGCTTGTCTGGTGTGTGCGTGAGTGTGTGTGTGGCGACTTCAGCTGCTGAGGCTCACTTGATGAGAGCTGCGCCGCGTCGTTTCAATCATCTTGAGGTTGGCTGGGTGTCTTTTCGCGACTTTTTCAAAAAGGTCACGAAACGACAAATAGAGAGACTGGATGCTGGGGGACTGCAAAAACCGATCCAATTTTGCTGAGTGACGAGGATAAAGACATGCACGTGATCATTCCAAACGAGGACTCCAGCGCTCCCGCTCTCGCTGCTGTTGTGATGGTGTCCTCGACAACAGCAAGCAAAGCGCCTGGAAATGCCCAAAAGCGACCAATCCGTTGAGCTAAGTTTGCCACATATGATGATAGCAGTGAAACGCAGAGCGGCTACGTTCCAAGCGACACGGTCAGCGGCACCACCTGATGAGAAAACAAGCACCTAGTGCGTCATGGAGGTGGCGAGCTAACTTGTTTTGTCTGGGATCTGTCAAATACAACATTTGATGATTGAAATGTGAGCATGAGAAAGAACGCGTTGCGTTCTCCAGCACTTGCTTCATGCTGCGGGTAAGGACGCGAAGGCTGCACGATGCTGTAGTCGTCTTCCCACACAGAGATCGACACGTTCTTGTACTCCTCCTCGTCTTCAAACTGGAGGGATCCTGGCTGGCTAAGGACACCGAAGGTGGCCAAGTGCACCTCACGGCTGCACGCACTGCTACTGGCTGTAGTAGTGCTATTGTAGTCGCAGTGGAGCAGGTCATTGTCAGGCTAGGTGATGTTCACGCCAATACGAGCGCCGCCTGCTGTGCCGCCGACGCGGTGCGCTGTAGTGATGATAAGCTCGCCATGCACCGTCGCTGTGCTCAACGAGAGCAGCTCAAACGTGCCTGGGGACTCGTCCGTGGTCTCGAATTCCTTGTATGAGAGCTCGCTTGCGTCGTACAACCCATTCATGCGAACGCCAGTGCTGTACACACCCAGGCGACTTGCACTGCGTACGAGCTGTCGGCACTCAGAAAGTTGATGTTGTAGACCGCCGAGTCGTTGATCGCCACAAAACCGCTGATTGTCCCGTACACCATGACCGAAAATCCCGTCAGCACGGAGTCGTTCATGCTTGGAGGCTTGACGAGCTCTACAAATATTTGTCCACCGATCGCGCTGAGTGGATACGGAGCTGGTAGTGCACCGGGTACAGTGACTCCACTGATCAGGGCTGTGACCGAGGCTGCGTGATCTAAGTTGGCAAGTATGGCAAGACAGATGTCCACGTTGTTTACCGCAATGGCTTTGAAGTCGTATCAGGAGTCGGGGAGCAGCGGTCGATCGCCAGCGCCTGGGAGTCAATGGATGTCCAGAATCCTTGGTGAGGCAGCGCCGATAGTGTTGACGTGAGGCCGGACAGATCGCCTTCATTGGTAGCGTACACTGCAATCAAGTACACTGTGCGTGTGTTCACGCTGTAGATCGTGAAGTTCAGCTGAGAATCAGGCTGCATCGGCGTCACAGCACTGAAGTCCACCGTCGAGCGAGCGACTGCAGTCAGTGTCTTCAAGCTTGAACACGCTGAACGCAGCGATGTCGTCCCCCGTATTTGACGCTATCCACTCTGGCGCGATCACCGCACGCATCACACCAACACGCCAAAGATAAGCATTAGACCATGATAGTTACACAGTACAAGCCAGGCACATGCACAGAAGCGTCGAGAATTCACCACTCGAAGCGCAGAGATCCACCCGTTTGAGAGCTCAGCCACACAGTCACCTAGTTGCTGCTGCTGGTAGTAGCTGTCGTCGTTTGGGCGGTGCGTCCACGCGGCCATCCACGCCAACCACCACATGAGCCAAGTGTCGAAGAAAAAGACCCTGCATCTGGAAACAGCAGAGCGGTTTACACCCCAGAACTCAAAGCCCACATGCCTCTTCACAATGGGAATGTAGTATTTGCACACATCATCAACCAAACAACTAGCTTGTCGCCTCTTGCTCGAGCATGTTGTAATCAGCAGCTTCGCCAGCAGAGGTCTTTGATTCACCCTCTGGTGCGATTTCCTCCAGCAGCTGCTGCATTTGTGCCACCAAACTCGACTTCTTGAACTGCTTCGAGTGCTGGATCGCTTGCTGAATGTACGTTCTCACGACCACTTCACCGCCTCGCATCGATCGAAGAGCGTTCATAATGAACTCTTGCTCCTGTAGCCACAAAAGTAAGCAAAAAAAATGAGATGATGATGACAATATTAGACTAATCCAAAAAGCAGCGAGATTCAAGACTTACCTGCTGAGTGATCGTGCGCGCCTTGATCAAGCGCAGAATCGTACTCCAGGACTCCCAGTTCTCCACCAGAACGCCGTACACTGAGCGTACAAAGCTTTTGTCCTGTCCTTCCTCAGTGAAGTTGCCATCGTGCAGTGGAATCCCAAGCATCTGCGCGGTCTCCGCCTTCACCGAGTAGTTTGAGCCAACAGTGGATACTGAGACGACAGAGTCTCCACTTTCGCTCATTCCAGGGGACGACGTCACTGGTGAACCGCTGGATGGTGATTTCGGAGAGCGCGACGGTGAGCCTGGTGAAGACGCAAATGATGGCGAGCTCGGTGGTCGATGCGAGCGTTTTGCCTGCTTCTTCTCGCGTTTCAGTTGCGATGAGCGCTTTCTCGTTCGCTGGCGCTTTGGGGACTGACCGCCGAGAGCCGCAGCTTCATCGGCAGCTTCTCCTTGATAGACATTGCTGACCTGTTGCTGAAAGAAACGAGAAGATACAAGGAGATCAGGTTTAGCCGGCGGAAGCAAGACAACGACAATTTCAGCAGCAACTAAGACACGTACTTTGGTCGCATTCTTCTTGTACGGGTTTCCGAGATTGAAACACAGCTGGCGTCTTCGAATCCCCGCGGGGGTGTCCTCGTCTGGCTCTGGGTCTCCCAGCGGGTTTCGCAACGCCTCTTTCTTGATGAGTCGTGATTCGTAGTCGCTCATCACATCAATTGGTTGACGATGTTTTTCATCTTCCTCAGCAGCTCGAAAGCTTGGCGCTAATCTCATGTTTGAAGGCACTTCGCCTTTGCTGGTTGAGATCCGTGGAAGCGGAAGTTGCAGTGCGTTCCGGAAAGGTTTGTCGAAAAATGACCTCTTGCTCTTTTGATGAGCTTTCAGTAGGTCCTGTAATGACATGTTCGCGACTGCATCCAGCGAGAAATCGCTACTATTGTCTCTGCTCGAAGTTGCTGAAGGAGACGCGTCAGGAATGCCTCCACTTTTGGCGACAAGTCTTGCATATAGCTTGTTGTTGTTCTCACTCTCAGTGATCGATTGGTCTCGAAGTCGGTTGAGATAGTTTGAGATCTACACGAAAAACAATATTGCCAAGCAAATTAGGCTCACACCACATACTGCAAATTCATCTCAGACACACGAACACAAGTGATAGACAATTCCACAAACCTGGTAGCTGCGACCAGAATCCTGGACTTCGGGAACCATGTCGTGCAAGTTGTATTTGCGAAGCACTTTCTTCAGCGGAGCGTAGTAGTAGATTGGACATCCACTGATATACGACGTGAACAGCTCTCTCCACGACGAAGGCATCGCTTTCGCTTGGAACATCCACGCTCCTGATGCCGAACTGATGTTCTGACCGCTTGCTTGATACACGCGCGCAGCCTCCACGAGCAATGTGAAGAGAGCTGGGAAGTTGTACGGCAGCAGAACGAGCATGATATTTGACGACGAGCCAGACGATGGAGTGGCTCGCAAAAATCCAATTGGATCACCTATAGATGCAACAAGTGTTAATTGATATGAAGCCCACCTGATACGAAACAAACCATACGCGAGATAGCAAACCTACCTAAGCGACCGTCGCCTTTGCTTCCTTGGACGTACACGAGCCAGCGTTGACCTCTCGGAGGTGCGGGGTTCAGCGAGGTCTCCAGCATGTAGTTATCAGCTGGGAATTTGAGCGTGTCCAACAGCATGTGGTTCGTCGCCGCCTCGATCGCTGTCTCCACTGTGCGCCGGTAGACCAGCACCGGGTGCGCATCTCGCGAGGGGAGCGAAACAGTGTTGCGATCGAGCCAGAACGATTCCGCGACGGGCCAGCAGTACTCCTTGCCGTTGGGGATCGGGCTGATGACATTGCGTGTGGGGGGGGCGTCGGCGTCGCTTTCAGTCGCGTCGCACTTGAACTTGACGACTGCACCGGCTTTCAGTTTGAGGATGATTTGGTCGATACTGGTAACAAGATAAAAGCAGCGAGACGTTAGCAATATGAAACATGTTGACACAATCACACAGTGGAGACTCACCTTTGCTCGACAGCAGGCTTGGAAGTGGGCAGGTAGAGCATCCCGCCGGTCGCTTCGCTTAGCGCCATGAGATCCGTGGGGACCGTCGATTGGCTTTTCACGCCCGTCATGGTCGCAGAGAGCTTCAGCGCGATGGTGAAGAGACGCTATCATACCACAATACATACAACACAAACAGTCAGTATGGATCCTTTCAACATGCACAAATGAAGCACTGCCTGCCTTTTCCCACCTGGTCCCAACGATACGGCTCGTGGGTGAGCTCTGCGCCGACCGCGCTCGACGGCGCGATCGTGAGCGTGTCCTGGATCATGCCGTCCATCATCGAGAGCACGGTCGCGTCCGTGATGAGGATGCACACCGCGACATTCGTGTTCCAGGGCGTGCGACCGAGTCCGTAGTTGTCCCAGTTGAACTGCAGGCGGATCTGGTTCATGAGCTCAAACGCCTGCTTGAGCGCCGAGCCGACATCGCTCAGGTCGTTCGCACGCAAGTTTTTGAGCTCGCTCAGGAACGCGTCCTTGTTCGTCGACTGATCCCAGCCCACACGCACGCGCCCGTTCCACGGCGGCGTGTGGTTGCTGTTGTTGATGATTTCCGAGCCATTATTACTGCTGCTGTTGTTGAAATTGCGGTTGGCGACCGCGTTGTCGCTGCCGCACGAGATGAGCATGAAGTGGTGCTGGTAGCGGCGACTTGGGTCGCGCACGCGCTTCACGAAGCGCTCAACCGCCGACTTGGCGAAGTCGAGCAGCGTCATGCCCGAGCTCGTGCTCTGGTTCATGGACGCGCTCGTGTCGATCACGAACGTCACCAGCATCTTCTTGGCTTGAAGGGGCTTGCTTCTCGCTTGGAAGTGCGAGAGGCGTTGAGATTTGAGATGCGAGCGCCGATTTTCAGGACACACGCAAATTTGTGTGCACCACACACTGAATGTTATGTGTCCCACAAAGGCGTTCACAAAGAAAGCAGTTGAAACAAAGCAGTTGGAAAGAAAGCCGCGAAAGCAAAAAGAAAGCACAATGAGTGGCGGGTACTTTGACGTCAACGACATCCTCGCGGGCGACGAGCGCCTGAAATGCACGTTCACGACCGACGCCATCGACTGCGCGTACCTGGACCCGAGCTGCGCTGGTGCTGACCTGAAGAACGGCGCGGTCGTGGAGCTGCCGATGTGGCTCGCCGAGCCGCTCGCTAGCCGTGGAGATGTGACGCTGGAAGTGCCGCACTACCTCACGAAGCGCTTCCGCCGCATGATCAAGGCGGGCCCGTCGTCGATCAACCTGCGCGACTTCACGGCGTACTTCTACGAGATCGGCAAGCACTTGGTCCCGTTGGTGGACGAGGAGAACGCGAAGGAGATTGAGGAGATCATGCGGCTGTCGTTCGGCGGCGAGCGCTATCGCGACATCCTGAACAACTCGATGAACTCGCTGGACGAAGACACGACCGAGTTCACGCGCAAGCTGACGGAGGAAGAGAAGAGGCTCTTCAATGCAGGGTTGCGCGACTCGAACGACTTTATCCAGTGGAAGGGGCGCAAGGCGGAGACAATCAAGACAGCGTCCGTCGTCGAGCGCAGCACGAAGCGAAGAAAGTATTAGGCAGAGAGTCCCGTCCATCACAAAGCTGTGCGCGTGACGTTGACTATAAAATAGATTGATACATAGACAGCGACTCGATTCCTCATGAGTGCCTGTGGAGAAAAATCAGCTGGCGGGGATGATGGTTTCGTCATAGATTGAGCACCCCCAGCACTCTCTACTTTGGATCTACTCGGAAATCTTAGTCGCGTCTTCGTGCTTTTCGCGCCACTTACGACCCCAAAAGCTGTGAGCCACTGCAGCTATGTCAAGAAAATCGAGCAGCGCTTCTTCATCGGAGCGCGTGGGTCTGTTTCGAAGAGAAGCCCAAACAAGAAGTAGACTTGAGCTTTTGAGAAGGCTACTTTGCTCATTCTATCCAGGGAAAGGCCAAAGTCGACAGTTCCGCTGACCGCGTTCTTACTGAAGGAGACGGCAAAAAACTTCAGGACGTAAGTATCAAAGAAAGAATCACAGACTGCTAATCACGAAGTACACGTCGTAAGTACATACACGAGCGAGTTCAAGGGCTCTTTGCTAATGTTGCTGTTGGTACAGATTCTTTTTTAAATATAGGGTCGATAGACATAGTAGTGGTCGCGACAGAGGGTTCCCGCCTGCTCATGAAGCAACAAGAGCGAGAATCAATCACTCCAATAGAGATAGGAAAAGCGCTAGGCTTTTTAGGATCGACGACCCTAGAGCATGAACGAGAACGCGTGGATCCAGGGCTTGAGCTGCTCCAGCTGGTCTAGCGTCAGCGAGAACTCGCGGATAAGCAGCGAGAAGCCGTTGAACACATGATCCATTACGTCGAAGACCGTGAGCGTCGCCGCCGACGCGTTGCTCGCAAACACGTGCTGCGGGTTACACGCAATCGCGATGAGCCCCATGAGCAGCAGCACTGCGAGCACGAAGCCCGGCGGGTCCGTCACCGACGCGACGCACACGTAAACGAACGACGAGATTGCGCGGAACGAATACCGTGTCCCCACATTGCTGTTGCCAGCTTCACCTCGATTCGGCTGTGGAAGCACGACCACACACGCCGCCCATTGCTGCTTCTCGAGCGTCACCGCACATTCGGTCTCCATCGGGTACAGCTTCGCAATCAGGTCCTTCAGCAGAAGGTTTACCTGTAGCTGGTTCACATTGCAGATCCCAGCTTCTTGGCGGCAGAGGGGACACAAATGCGGCCTTCTTTGATGCCGCGCTGTATCTCCACCTCCGTTCTCGTTATCATCATTTGTGTTGTCAGGATTGTTTTCTGGAGCGGTGCGTCGCGCGGTCTGCTGCTCTTCATCCGATGCTGTTTGATCATATCTCCACGCTGCCAGGATGCATCCGCGATCAAAATTGTGGCTGTTCACATTACATCGCATGCGCGAAAAGAACATGCATCGCTATAAGCAACTGCGAGTACACCCAGCTCGATTTCATACTGCAAGCGTTATTACTTACCCGCATGGAAGCGTCACAGGAAAGCACAAGATATCAAAGCAGATCGAGCAGAGCAGCTCGTCACGCTTGACGTTCCGCAGCGTCATCGCCACTTTTCTGTCTTGTTGCGCAAGAGTGAAAGCGCACGAGCAGGAACAGGAACAGGAGCAGGAGCTGCAGCGCGCGGGCTTCATTGCCATCGCGCGCGGAAGACTCGGACCCGAATGGCGGCGCTGCTGCTGCTGAAGCTGCTGCATAATAGTCGTCGACAACGCCCTCTTCGCGAAAGAAGCAGGAACAAGAGCAGGAGTGCGTCGCGACGCGAGCGCAGACGTGGAAAGTGAGCGCGCGATCAGCGGTTGGGGCGCCGCGCCAGTTGAAGTAGCGGGGGCGTCGGTCATGTTCAATTCGGTGGGCGCTTGGCTCGACAGGAGAGAAGAACACAGCCAGTAGCGGGTGGGTGGTTGAACCCTCGGCAGTTGAGTGAGGGAGTGATGGATGGGTGGATGGATTGACTGCCTTGCCTCGTTTTCACGCACGACACCTTCAATGTCAGACGCGCTTTTTCCAGCTTTTTGCGCTGTGCTTCTCGGCGTGTCCTTCTTTTTCTGCGTGTGTCCAGCGAGAAGTGAGCGAACTCTAAATTTGCCATTTTATTTTATATTTTTCATATATCAGAATCTGAGAAAATACTGAGCATTTGTGCGACTCATTTCAACGCCATGACAGAATTGATGTTGAATCTGCGTACTGTTTCACTTATTTTGTATTATTTAAAAATTATATACCTCTCTTTAAAGGTTATCATACTAGTTTTAATATTCAAAGTACCTTGTAATATTATTATTGGTGTGATTGAACTCATAAATCTATTACAGAGGATGAAATGGCTGCTATAATGGAAGGTACGGTACTGTAACAAAGAGAAGCCAAAAAAAATCAGAGACAAATACGATCCACATACTCTCCCTTAAATTCGGTCAAGATCAACGACTTTTCCGATACTAAAGCTTTGGTCAAGTCGCTTCTAGGAGAGATTCTTGCGCAAAATGCTTTACAGCCGTGATCTCTTAAATCCGATTAATGCCTGGCGGCTTCTGATTGGCTACATGCGATGTGCGTAAGGCACGTTCTGTCTGAATGATGGTCACTCACGTTCAAGAGAGAGAACAATTTTCTGTTTTTTCTGCTTTAATCTGCTTAACAACCTCTAACGCCCCCAGCAAAGATATCCATACTGGAGCGATCATTAGATCGAACGTCGGCGAAGGTTAGCGGGTGTTCCTTCCCCCTTTCTCCCTCCCATCCAACAACAGACATCCAAAGAACTTCAACGCGAAGAAGAAAGCTGTCATATCCGATCTTGCGCCGCAGCAAGCAAGCAAGCAAGAAGAAGAGGAAGCCGCGCCGTCCACCGCGCGTCGCTCATCGCCCGAGAAGAAGAGAACCCCCCTCCTCCACACCACCAGCAACAAGTAACGATGCGCGTGTTCCGAACGATCAGCGTCCTGGCGCTCGCGCTCTGCAGCGTGGCGTCGTTCTCTCAAGCCAAGTCGCCGCTCCAGTATGAAGCCGACTTTGAGAAGTGGATGTCAAGTCACCACCTGACCTTCCGCGATGCGCTCGAGTATGCGCGCCGTCTGGAGAACTACATTGCAAACGATCTATACATCGCGATGCACAACAAGGAATACGAGTACACGGGCGTTGAGCTTGGCCACAATGAGTTCTCGCACTTGTCGCACGACGAGTTCAAGGCGCGCATGAACGGCTTCGACATGCCTCCTGGATACCTGCAAAGCCGCATCGCAAAGCGAAAGGACAATGCGCTGCGTGATGTGAAGGTTCCAGATGAAGTCGACTGGGTGAAGAAGGGCGGTGTGACCCCTGTAAAGAACCAAGGACAGTGCGGATCGTGCTGGGCGTTCTCGACCACCGGCGCTGTTGAAGGCGCTGCGTTTGTCTCCGGTAACAAGTTGCCGAGTCTGTCGGAGCAAGAGCTTGTCGACTGCGACGACAATGGCGACATGGGATGCAACGGTGGTCTGATGGACCACGCTTTTGCTTGGATTGAAGACAACGGAGGCATCTGCTCTGACAAAGAGTACGAGTACCACGCGGAGCAACAGACTTGCCGCACTTGCAAAAGTATTGTGAAGGTCACTGGTTTTCAAGATGTGAACCCGAATGACGAGCACGCTCTTCAAGTTGCGGTGGCGCAACAGCCTGTCTCGGTTGCGATTGAAGCTGACCAGCGCGCTTTCCAGTTCTACAAGTCGGGAGTGTTCAACTTGACGTGCGGAACTCAGCTCGACCACGGCGTTCTTGCTGTCGGATACGGTGTTGAAGATGGCCAGAAGTTCTGGAAGGTGAAGAACTCGTGGGGCGGATCGTGGGGCGAGCAAGGCTACATTCGCCTTGCGCGAGGAATGAACGGTGCCGCCGGTCAGTGTGGTATTGCGATGGCCCCAAGCTACCCATTTGCCAGCTGGATCAAGAGCGAGGATGAAGTTGAGAAAAAGGCTATGCCTACCGAGAAGAAGTCTATTCGCTCGGAGCCATCGTCTGATGTGTTTTCTTCAGCGAAGATCTCTCAGTGTGGTGACAAGGACAAGGCTTTGATCACATTCAGCGACCTTGAAGTTACTCAGAATCCGAAGCGCGGCAAGCCAATCACATTCTCCGGAAACGGCAACTCGAAGCAAGCCTTCGACAGCGCGAACTTCAAGCTTTTAGTGAAATTGGGCGGTCAGCAAGTGTTTGGCCACAGCGGCAAGCTTTGTGGCGAAACCCATGTTCCTCTTCCGCTTGGTCTCGGTCACATTGATGTTCACGGTTTCCAGTGCCCAGTGAAGCAGGGCAAGTTCTCCGACTTGAAGGTGGATGTGAACCTGCCAATGATCGCGCCATCGGGCAACTACGAGATTCAGTTTTTGGGTGGCAGCAGCAGTGGCGTCGACTCGGTGTTTTGTGTGAGCGTCAGACTTGAGCTGGACAACGACGAGGACTTCAAGCGTGCGAGCGTGTACGAAGTGATGGCTGAGATGTAGATGCGTGCATCCGCAGTCGCTTTTGTATTGTCGCTCGATCGGCGCATGCTGTGGTCTCGTCGCGCGCTTAAGTATCAGCAGCAGCGCCGTGATTCCAACCTTCCCAAGCCACGTGGATCGTGTGCTCGCAGCGCGCTCGCAGCTTGCAGCACGCCAGTCTGGCTTCTTCATTCTGCTCTCTTGATTTGGTGTGTGCATGCGCGCTCCGCGCAGTCAACGCAATTGGTAAACTATGTGACTCAAGTCCATTAACGATTTTATAAAAATGATTACACGCACATTAATGAGCTTCTGCGTCTCCTGTTTGTTTGACATCCTTTCGCGCGTACCGAATGTGGCGCCCATTCAACAATAGCGCCCGACTCTTTCGATTTGCTTGTCTTTTGGTAAGCTCTTCAACTTCTTCGTATCTTGCCAGCTGGCAAGGAAGAAAGGATCGAAGCGACCTTCGAGCAACTTTCGCGCAACCTTCGTCCTTTCCCCCTCCTTCCCTCTTGTTCGTTCTTGATTTGCTATAATTAATGTACCAGGCTTGTCATTTTGTCATCCATCCCGCACACTCTCTTTTCAGTTTTCAATTTGAACTCAAGCGCGCAAGTCGACAACCCACAACAACAACAAGTCAAGATGCCAAAGGTGACGGAGTTCAAAGTCGGCATGACCTGCGACGGCTGCTCGAGCGCCTGCACACGCATCCTCACCAAGATCGACGGTGCGTCCCACTTCTCTCGCCACTCCCTAACTCCCTCGTTTGTAGCGTAAGTGCATGAATCTCATGGACAAGGACTGACAATCGTTTTCTTTTGCGATGAACAGGCGTGACGGACGTCCAGTGCGACATCGAGAAGCAGCAGATCCTCGTCACGGGTGACGCCGACGAGAACGTGATGCTTGAGGCTCTCTTGAAGTGGTCGAAGGCCAGCGGCAAGAGCGTTGAGAAGGCGTAAACAGCGTCTTTGTTTGACTCTCACATATCTATCTCCCGTGGATTTTCCCGCAATCGTCATTGAGCGATTCGGGGTGGAAACGCGGTCAGAAGATAAGAACGAGTTGCATCATCTTTTGCGCGCGAAATGGACGCGAACGTGTTTGTGAGAAAAGTAAAAAGTAAGAGTGCACATATCCCAATATATATGTGTCCGTGCGTCCATAATGATGAAGCTATGATCTTGTTTTCGTGTACGCATTGTCGACCGCGCTCTATTCACACTAACTGCTTGTCTATCAAAAATCCGCGGGCTTCTCCCATGACGATTGCCCAGTCTGCTTGTTGAAGTAGAATGGCTTTCCTGCGTTGTCGTCCCACTGCTCTATCCAGACGTGCTTGGGTTTGTCAGGCTTCTTGGCGGCGACACCGGCCTTCATCTTTTCAGCGGCCTCGGCTTCCTCACGCTGCTGCTTCTCCAGCTCCGCCTTGAGGATTGTTTCATCGTCCCGCAGCGCATTGTCCATGACGGCGGCGCCAGCGACGATCTTGCTCACGAGCTCGTTCTTCTTCTCACGGATTTTCGCCATCGCAGAGGACTCGGCGACCGTCTCCTTCATCTTCGCCGCCATCTTCTCGGCCATTGTAGTCTTCGACGGATCCTTCCACATCGCTGGCCAGAGCTGCTCGAGCATGACCGGGTAGTTGCTCTGCATTTTGAGTTTGAACGGTCCCTCCATCGCTTTTTTGTAGGTGACGACAAGGATCGTGTAGGTCCTCGCCTCGAGCTCGCAGTGGATCTGGATCTCGCGCTGCCGAACAGGCTCACCGCTGTGCGCCACGACGTTTTCGCGCGTTAGGTGCTTCACGCGGCTCGCGCGGTCTTTCTGGTTGCCTTGCGCAACAATGTACACTGCGATCGGCAGTACCGTCACTGGAGCCAGCCCCTTTGGATCCACCTGCGTGACCGTAACCATGATCTCGGTGGGGCGAGTGACTGAGAGCGAGTACTGCGGGTTGCACTCGAGCACGCAGTCGGGGTTATGACGCGTCGGCAAGCCGCACGCCGTGTCTCCGAGCCACGCACCGTCGAAAATCTGCACCGGCCACTTGGCTGGGTCGTAGTACCGACAAATGTACAGACTGCGGAACGCGTGGCAGAAATCGTCAAAGTTCATCCAGAAAGTATTGTCATCGCTGTCGGGATTCCACTTGAGCAGCTTCTTGAGGCGTCGCGTCCAGAGGTGCGAGTGATCGCTCCAGTCGCCCTTCCACTCATCGTGATCTCCCGGTGGGTTGCGTAGCAAGAGCAGCTGATAGCCATCGATCTCGCGCACGTCGTAGATCACGTAGCAGGCGCCGAAGACCAAGCCCGTGTCCAGGATCTCCGTATCCGCGTTCTCGCTCGTGATCGTCCCCGCTCCCATGAGAAACTTGTTGGTTTTGTAGATCAGCAGCTGCTTCCAGAGCGTCCGCTTCAAGCTGCCGCGCGATGCCTGCGCGAGGAAGATCTCTTCCGAGTCATACCCCGTGAGGTCTTTGAGCGCGTGGTGCACGTATCCTCGCTCAAGCGACGCGTAGCCGCCATGGTACTTAGCGAACGCTTTCTCCAGCAACGGCACCCAGAGCTCTTCAAAATCTTTGCTGTGCGCAAACGCTGCGCCTGCACAAGCTGTGGTCTTGAATGAGTCGGATAATACTGGAAAGTAGTCGTCCACGATCACGGTTTCCCACTGGCAGTTCTTGAAGATCCGCACAGCGTATGCGCCAGTGAGCGATGTCTGCTTGGTGATGAACATCTTGTCGATCAGAGCGTCCACTTTGCCGTCGTCAACGCCGCCAGAGGCAGCAATGATGCTGATCGCACTCAGCAGCCACGAGTCGTTCAGCTTGCCGATCATCACGTCGTCCGGATCAGTGCCGCCGTCGAAGAGCCCCGCGACCACATTGATCGCAGTGGAGACCCTCCAGCCCGTGATATCGGACTCATTCGTGCAATTCGCGACCGATGTCTGGTCCGGAGGGAACTCTCGATCGACGTACTGCAACGCGCGACCAAACTCGCCTGGGATGCACGAGTACCCAGACTCAATCTCCATGATCGCTTCCTGGGCATTCAGCGTCGACTCATCCTGGGCAGCGAGCTCTTCGGCTAAGATACCCTCGGCTTCTCGTCGCATGCGGCGCGCCTGGAATTCCTGCATGCGCCGTCGACACTGCGCTTCTTCGTGCGCTCTCCAATATTCGCGCAACTCGTTCTGAGTCATGCGCGACTGACTGTCTTCCGCGTCAACAATCGCATCCACGCGCTCCATTTCTTCGTTGAATGCGGCTTTTAGGGCATGGAAGCGCGCTCTCTCTTCTGGCGTCAGCGAGATCAGCCACACTGCGACCAGCGGGATGTCAATCGACGCGAACGAGCTGGTCTTGAAGATATTCGCAGGCGGATTGATCCCGTTTGACATGAGCTTGAATCGGTTCTCTCGCAGGAATTTCTGGAACAAGATCTTCTCGCGACTCAGACGAGCGTCCGCTGCGTTAAGCATCAGCAGCTGGAAGTGGATGATGCAGCGCGTTTCCTCGAAGAACTCTCGGTCGAGGTCTTCGTCGAGAACAGGAAGCTCCATCAAAATACCAACGAGATCAGTCGCCCCTTTTAAGACTAAAGAGAATTTGGTACGAAGACCCTCTCCTTTCTCGATCATGTCCAGCTGATCTTGACCAGTTAATTCGCCATCCTGTTGTTGTTGCTGCTGCTGGACGCTTGCACGAGACCACCTCGCTGGCATGTATCTCCATTTAAGGATTTTGATGAAGCGCCAGGGCAGCGTAAAGAAGTACAGAAACCCGAACGGACCGGCTGCCAAGTGAAAGATCTCGTGGTAAACGTCTTTCCAGGCGAATAAGCCATCAGGAAGAGGCTCTTCTTGTCCGTCAACAAGGTGCACTCGACAGCTTCGCTCGAGCGCATCGATCTCCATGGCGATGTCCCCACCCGAGCGTCTTGATTCAGCTTCCTCTTCCTCTACAGCTGCGGTGCCTTTGTTCGCTTGCTTCTCGGTGTCTTTGAGTGGCTTGTCGAACGGGCTCTTGTTCTTCTTTGCGAAAGCGCCTTCGCCGTACGCGATGGCTTGGAATTCAAGCTCCGCTTTCCGCTCGCGCTTCTCCAGCTCAACGAACTCGGTGCTTTCGAGCGTGAATGGCTTCCTCCTCTTTTCCGAGACTGCTTTCGCAGCAGCGCTGGCGTCTTTTAAGATCATCTCGTTCACGTATTTCGAGGCGATGCCCATTTTCACAGGCGTCACGGCGCACAAGTGAGCTGTCACGCCTGCGAAGACCAGCAACACGAGACTACAGAGCCCGACACCAAAGCCCAGTGGATCGAAGAACATGACGCCGCTTACGCCCCAGAAGAAGCAGAGCGAGAAGATCAAGTAGAGGTACTTGATGCTCTGGTTCTCGTCCACGACGTTGTTCGTGTACGCGTTGTAGGAGAAGACAGGGAACAAGTAAGGTGAGTAAAAGATCGAGACCTCTTCTTTCGCGACAAACCAGCTCGCGACAAAGTGCGCAAAGTACTTGAAGATGAGCACAACGAACACGATCGAGAGGCAGTAGAAGAAGTTGAGACCAGCGAGCAGTCCGGACGCGATCGCAATGCACGTAAACGCCAGGATGATCAAATTGGCGCGTCGCTGGTACACTGGAGCGAGGTACATGTCGTTCTCTACCCACTTGACGAGGAAATACGTGATGAACAGGAACAGCGCGAGCAAGAAGGTCAACGCGGCACCGAATACGACGCCTGCAAAGACGTACATCTCAAAGATCCAGAGCACGATCGCTGCGATACAGAATGCAAAGATGCGCTTAATCGGACGCGAGATCTCCCAGTTCTCGTCCTTCCACTTGAGCAACGTGACGATGAACAGCAGGAAGATCGGGTAAAACACGAGGATTGAGAGGACGATGAGCGATTCGATTTCGTTCACATTCGCCTTCATGACCTGGAAGAATAGGATAAAGCCCGTGATCCACGCCAGCAAGTAGCTCGCGCCAAATGCATACTTCGTATCACTCTCGAGCGACGCGATCTTGAAGTACTTGATGGTCGGAAACAGCGAGAACAAGATCACGTATCCAGCGACCCAAATAAGATGACCGAGCCAGCCAGGCGTCTCGGTGAGCGAGATGATGATCCCATAGAGGAACAGGAGGCTCAGCAGTGCACCAAAGCACCCGAGCGTGACGTAGTCCTGTGGCAATAGGAAACCCTGCTGGTACGCGTCGTAAAGCGACATTTTGCTGAAGTCAACGTTGGACTCTTTGTTCACAACAGCAGAAGATCGTCGTCTCGAGGATGACGTTGTTGGCGAGCCCAAGAGCGGCTGCGTGCTGTTTCCATTGCGCGGTGAACCCGCAGACGAGTGGAGATGCTCCACTTCCTTGTACTTTCGCCATGCCTGCTTGGAAAACAGTGTTCGGATGCTCACTCGACATGCACAAAGATCTCGCAGGAATCTGAAGCGTCTTTTTCGATGAAGCTTTACTCGCGACAGAGGCGAGCCTGGTGTCTCCGGCCCGTTCTCATTTGCTCTACCGAGAACAATGGTGAGTCCACCAGACGACGAGCCTGATTGTAAAGATAACGCTAAAGGATCTGACTTTGAAGCACTGTCGTCATGGGGTTCTTTCAGCGCTCCCAGAGGTTTCCGCGCATTCAGCAAGCTCTTCCCAAACGGTAATGTTGGCGGTTCAGATGTCTTCTTTGAGAGATCCACGGTGTTGTTCTTACCACCTGGAGTAAATTTGCTCTGCTGCAAAAGGTTCTTTGGCGGCAGCGCGGGCATCTTGAACGTGTCGTCAGCGACGTCAAAGATGCTCGTGCTGCCTTTGCCTTTGAGCGGCGGGAGCACGAACGTCTCACGCATGATCTCGGCTTCTTTCTCGAGCGCGTCCTCTTCGTCAAACTCTTCGTCATCGTCCAAAATGTCTTCTTCGTCGTCCTCGGGTGGCCAAATCACGAGCCGGTAGTCGTTCTTCCGCCACTGCGCGTACACTGCGAGCGAGAGCATGAGGATGAGCGGCCCGAAGATCGAAGTGACCAGGATGAATGTCGACTTCGTCGACGCGTACACAAACATGCCCGAGCAGATCACGAGCACCTCTGACGCAGCCGCAAGCATGAATGGGAGCTTGAACGCATGCACGAAGAGGTACACTTTCATCGCGTATTCCGACAAGAGCTGCTCTTTCTGGAGGAAGAACGCTCTCGACGTCGCGAGCGCAAGCCCGATGAAGAGCACGACGATGAACGCGAGCACGCCAAAGATCCAGAGTGGCCACTCCTGACCCGCGATCGGTACGCGGATCGTGTCGTTCGCGTCTGTGCCAAATGCTACCGCCAGCAGCAGGAAAATGTAAAAGAACGAGAGAAATCCCAATACGAATTCGGGCGTCGTCGACATGTCGAAATGACGCCACTGCATGTGGTCGTGTCCGAAGAAGGTGACGCCGCCGGCTTCTTGCTTGTTCATCCGTGGCAAATTCTTGCCGATGATCTCGATGCAGAGCGCGGTACCGAAGACCATGTATAGGAACGCGTGGCCGAGGATCCAGTACTCGCCGCAGGTGGCTGCGAGACACACGCGCACGCTGCTCATCAGAAAGACAATATATCCTGCCGACCACGAGAGGAAGCCTCGACTGAGCATGTAGATGCACAAATCCACTAGCAGCACCGTGATCGCAATGCCAATAGCTTGGGTCGGGTACGATGACCGCACACCGGCGACGATGCAGTAGATCACAAGGATGGCGATCGAGTAGCTATAGTACTTGCGGTTCTTCTGTCGTCGGGTCTCGGCAGGAGTGATGAACGCGTTGTTGAGAATATCTGCGCGGTTGAAGCCGGGGATTGACTGCTCGACCGTGTAATGATCGCCCATGAGCGGCGCAAACACCGACTGCTTGCGACTCTTTTTCAGGGATTGCTGGCTTCCGCCATCCTGTTGCTGTGGACCTTTTGCCATCGCGAGTTTCAAGCCCAAGGTGCCAAGGTTCTTGAATTTGGATTTCAGTGCGTTCACTTTCTTCGTGGCCCCAACCGCCGAGACGATCTGCGAGAGCGACTTTGTGATCTTCGAGTCGTTCGTGAACGCGATCCAGATCATCGGCATCATGTTGAGTGTGAGGAAGATCGCTGTGAGAGAGAAGAACTCGAGGTCCTCGCCGCCAATGAACACTTTCGGGTCCGCGAACGTCGCGGAGAAGAGAAACACGAACGCGAACACAAATGCGAGCGCAAACAACCGCAGGATCGTGTCGGTCATGCGCCAGCCGAGTTTGATCCAGCGGACAAGTGCGTAGGTCGTGGCGAGCGCGCCGATCCCCAAGAAAATCAGCCCAAAGCCAAACGCTGGCGGCGTGACGAGCAGGATCGCAGTCACACCCCAGGAGATGAGAAACAGCACCGGCATGACCATCGTCGCGTAGATCGCGCAGGTTGCATAGAACAAGTTGCGCCGGAACTCGACGTTGTTTGGGCTCTCGTTGTAGCAGAGAAACAGCAGCGCGACAATGTCTGGCTTGGTGGTTTTCTTTCCAGCATCATCTTTGTTTGAAGCGCCAGTCTTATTTGCTCCGACCGGAGTGGTGGTATGAGCGCCAGAGTCCGCGTTCTTCTTCGTCTTGTTCTTTGCGAGCTGACTGGATGGTCCAGGAGATTTGAGAGTGAGCGTCGTTGGTTTAGTATCATCGACCACCACTTTCTCGGCGAGAAACGAGTGCACACGCTCGATGCGCCAGTTCATTCGCTTCAGGTACCGCAGCACGAGTACAACGATAAACACAAAGTTGGGCAGATACTGCAAGCCGATCTCGATAAACACTGCGCGGCTGAACTCCTTCGAGTAGGTCGCAGACACGACGTCAAAGGACTCGTGCGGCACAGCGATGATGAAGTACATACTCAGCGTGTTGTCCTTGTACCCCTGGTTGAGGTTCACGCCCGTGACGATGCCATTCTGGAACGCGTCGCCGTACGCGTTCATCGCGTGCGCGGAAAAATTTTGCGCGACGGCACGGAAGTCGCCCGCGACGTCCATAAGCTGAGCGTATTCGCGGGTCTGCGTCCAACCGAAGGTCGTGTTGAGCCACTCAGGGGCCGACGTCGCGTCATCCACGCGTCGAAATACAAATACTTCAGCGTCGAAGTTCAACGTCACGCGCGCGTACGGGGTGTAGCCGTACTTGGCGATGAGCGTCGTGTTACCCTTGTTGTTGTTGCTCGCGCTGTCAGAGCGGATGAGAAGCCCGCCTGTCGACCGGTCCATGCGGAAGTAGCTCAGCATTCGCGTATCTGAGGCAGAGTAGACGCGGCCGTAGAGCCATGAATCTTCGTTGGGGAAGTAGCCGCCCATGCCTCCCGAGACCACGACGTTCGGGACGAACACTTCCTCGGTGCGCATCTGAAAGGGCAGCGCGGTCATCCGCAGACGCATGCACGGCGTGACGGTGCTAACCGTATCATCGCTCAAGACGCAGCCTTCTTCGCTTTCGTCTGTGAGTTGGATCCAAATTTCTTCGACACAAAGTGGCTGCTTGGGCATTTTCCACGCTGAGCTGTCGTCGCTCACGGTTTGCTGCGAGATCGCACTGAAGCCTGAGCAGTAGATTGCGTTCAACGTGATCTCGGCGATAAGGTCGTCGCCAAACTCAAAGCCCGAGTCTTCGTCGAGCACTTTGATTGTGATTTCCGTGCCTGCGGGTCGGAAGCCAAAGTTTAGGTCACGCTTCGAGTCACTCTCGCCTGTACAGCCCTTGGCTTTGCACGGCTCCCACTTTGGGTTAAGCGAGTTGTTGATCACGCCCGAGCGCCGCACGTTGTCACCAATGCTCGCTTCAATGTACGCGTCTGTGAGCAGTCCGGCGAGCCCGAAGCCGTCCAAGTCGGGCAAATTGCGCATCTCGATGACCGTGATCGTCAGGTTCCCACCTGCAGCCGCGTACTCGCCGCCATCGGGACAGTTCTTCAGTCCACCGCTGCACGAGAACTTTGTGAGCGCTTTGGTAGCGGAGTAACGCGGATCCGGGAACCCGATGTCGTTCGTTGTCTGGGCATTTGCGCTCAGGAAGACAAAGGATGTGACGTAGATGACAACCAGCAGACGACAAAGTTGATGGCTACAAAAGCGAGATGTGATGGTACAGCATGAGATGGCCTGGACTAGTTTATGGGGCTCAGGACGCATACTGATGACCAGGTGACACGGCAAACGTGCATGCGTGGCGATCGCGTTGATTTGCGGGATTGTTTGTGCCAAACTCTCTCTTCGCCTGACCGCGGACTGGCCGTTGCTGATCGCTGCCTACGTTTGTTTTGGGTCGCCTACCAGCTATTGAGTAACGCGCGAAACGGACTGGGCAAGTTGACGACTCTTGGTTTTGGCAGACGGACTGGCTTGGCTTTCTCACACAAACACAGCAAAAACTCGCTTCACGCCGATACGTTCGTGCCAGACCTTGGGCTAATCGAGCATCAGCACCTAGTCGAAGGTGCTCAAGTCAGCAAGCAGTCATTCGAGGAAGTAGCTGTCCGTCGCAGTGAAATTGTTAGCTGCAGTCCTCGTTCTCTCTCTCGCTCATCATTCTCGAGCAGACCGTCTCACCGCTTTTCAAATGGCAAGAGTCTGATTGCAACAGCATTACGTACGACACCTCCGAATATCTTGCTCCAGCCCCGACGATCGCCTTCGACATGTACTCACGCCTTGCATACTCTCTTCGCATTCAGTTAGTCATCCTAATCCTGTCGTCAGAAAAACCTTCATGTCATCATCACCATCCAGCATTGAAAGCCACACGTCATCGGTCTTCTTCGCCGCGCATCATGCGCTGCACTGCTTGGCTGGGCTACTTTCTTGTCTATTCATTCGGCCTAGTAGTTGATGGAAATTGGTTCCTCACTCAGCCTTGCTCAGCCAGGTCGCGTTACCAAGCGAGCCCCGCTATTTACTCTTCACTTCCGCATTCTTTCCCAACAGGAAGTTAGCCGCACATTCATTCTGCTTCAACTTCGCTCCCCCAACTTAGTGACTTATTGACCAAATGCAGAATGACTTTTTCAACCCATTCCCACTTTTGCGTCGTGAAGAATGAACACTTCTGGGTCCAAAAGATGGCGCGCGATGCCGCCGACGCAGACAGTGCTGGCAGGAATGGGGAGATGGCAAAAGCAGAAATTTGTTCGGTCGAGAGCAAGGTGAAGAAGCTCGTGCAGTCGTGGGGACTCTCACGCTTCAGCGAATGCATGGCGAGACAGTGGCTCGAGCGATTGCTGAGCGCACATGGGGATCCTGATGAGAGCGAGAGCAGCAAGGACAAGCACGAGAATGCGCCAGACCCGCTTCTGAGGCTGCGCGAGTGGGTTCTGACGCAACTCGGCCAGCAGAATCTCCCAGAAGGTGCCTCACCTCGGCAACACAAGGGCCCTGACATGATTCCATTATTGCGTGCGCAGTCAGTGTGGGACTGCAGCGAGTTTCCATGGATGCAAGCTCTCCAAAGCGCATTTTCAGTCATCAAGCGAGAGCTCTTGGCGCTGATGGACAAGCACAATTACCAGCCATTTCGAGCGCCGTCGTGGGCGAGCAGCATCAGCGTAAGTGAGGCTATTTTTTTATTGCACCCCCATGACATGGGTTTGCTGATATTGGTGGTTATGTGCACTTGTGTGCAGGCAAAAGACGGACTTGAGTCTGCCGACCACGATGCACGTGATTGGAATGTCTTCTACCTCTTTCAGCACAAGGCGGATTTCAAGAAGAATCGCTCGCTCTGTCCAAAGACTGTTGTGGTCATTGAAGCGATCGGCGGTGACCACTGCGACCACGCGCTCTTCTCACCACTGGGTCATCATACTCGCCACGTTAAGAGGCGCCAGGGAACAACGAACAAGAAACTGCGGTGCTACTTGCCACTCGTACTACCCGAGGGAGTATGTCATGTGCATGTGGGTGAGCAAATAATTGCGCTGCACGAGGGCAAGTGCTTTCTGTTCGATGACTCGCTCGAGCGCGAAGCCTGGAATGACGACGCCTCGTCCAGCAGCATCGTGCTTATCATCGACGTATGGCATCCAGATCTGAGTAGCCAAGAACGGAGGTTTCTGAGGTTTCTGCGTAATTCACGACTTCCTGTGGGCAAATCGCAAAGCGAGCAGTGGACGCAGGCAGCGAGCAGTACTTCGAAAGCAGCGATGTGGAGTTGAGACTGGTATTGCCATTGGAAATGATGGGCAACGTTATGGACTGTGAAATGGTGAAAGTGGGCTAACAAGACCGTAGCCATGAATACACCGCACGAGCAGTAGAAAAACCGGTTGTATAAACAAATGTGGCTCCTTATCGATCGCATTATCCACTAACGAGTGTCAAGCGCTACAGCAAATTCGCACACTCTAGGTGGCGTTTTTGCTCGCATTTCTTGTATCATCAATGGCGTCGGAAGCTCTCGGTTCGGCGCATACACAAACATGTTCGAAGAGTCGGTCGAATGCCGCGCTGTGATGTTCCCATTTTCCAGTCCGCTCCAAAGCAGCAGAGGCAGAGCAGAGGCAGCCACGGAAGTGCCAGAGAGGGATCAATCAGACGCCGCGATGCAACACAAAGGAAGAAAAGAACAAAGGGTGAGAGCGACACACAGGCGGAAAGCGACAACTGACTACGCATCAACACTTTTGGTTCCCAGTTGTAGTCTCTTCGTTGAGTCGTCCATCGCCATCGCTGCTGCTTCGGGAAGGTGGGTGGGCTTCTTTACTGCTGCGCTTTCGCTGCTTGCTCCTGCGGCTCGCTCTCCGCTGCCGCGTCGTCGCTCTTCTCAAGACGCTCAATTAGCTCGTCACGCTCACCAGTGGTGTCCAATCCGCGCGTGCTCAGCTTCTCGCGCAAATCGTCCACCTTTAAAACAGTCCAATCCGGTTTTGATGCCGTTTGGTGGTCAGTAGCCGCCGAAGGAGGCGCATCATCGGATTTCTTACCGTTGCCATCGTACGAGCTCTCCTTTGTCTCTTCCCCTTGGTCGGCGACAGCGTCGTCGTCATCGCGCACGCGGTCCTTGCTCGGGCTTCTGCTCGTGCTGCGCTTCTCGTCGTCCTTGTCGCGTCGGCTCTTCTTCGACGAGCTCTTTCGAGGGCTGCGGCTGCGGCTTCTGCTTCCGCTCACACTGCGACTGCGGCTACGGCTGTAGCTACGCTTTCTCGATCGCGACTTCTTACTGCTGCGTGGACTGCGGCTACGACTACGGCTTCGACTACGGCTCGAGCTACGCGCAGGCTTGACGCGAATGTACACCTTGTCGCCCTTGAATCGGATCGCAGTGTCGTCCAGCTTGTCGAGAGCGTACTTCATGTCGCTTCGGTTGCTGTACTCGACAAAGCCGTGGCCTCTGCCGTCCACGCTCGTGAACACGACATCACCCGCCTTGCGCATGTAGTCCTTGAGGTCCTGCCACGACATGCGCGACGGCAAGCGCGATACGTCGACCGCGAACTCGCCCGTGCCGCGCACGTTGCGAGGGTACTTTGGCTTAGAGGGGTCGCTGCGCTTGGACGACGCATTCGCGGCTTCGACGCGCAATCTGTTGCCGTCGTAGTCGTAACCGTTGCGGCCGTCGATCGCGTCTTCCGCGTCGCGCGGGTCGTCAAAGTCCACGAACGCGAACGCTGGCGGACGCGATGGGAACTTGATGTCGATATCGCGGATGCGACCGTACTTGTAGAAGATGTCCTCCACCTCGCGGGTGCGGATGTCCATCGGCAGGTTCCCCACGTACACGCGCGACGACGCCATTGCTGTTAAGAGAGAGATAGGGCTTCGAGAACGTGAGCTCTTCTTTGCTTCTGGGTTACTTGCTGCGATCCAAAACGTGAATGGAGCTCACTCCATTCAGGTCCTTGGTTCCAACGGACAGACGCCTTCCGAGACATAAAACGAGAGTGTGTGCAACACGAACTTAACGATTCAAAAGCGAACCTAGTGAGAAGCTTCAACACAGGAACAAGAGTGATACATTAAGACAAAATGAGGAAGGCTTAATGGACGTCTGTCTACCTCGTGCTCTCTTGCTTGTTAAGATACGGAACAAAGAGCAGTCCAACGACCAAATACAACAAGAGGTTCCAAAGCGCGCCTTGCTGGTCGCCCGCTTGCCAGAGCCGCTATAGCAACAGAACACAGAGCAACAGAACACAGAGCACAACGCTCACCAGTCAGACACCTGTAGACATACGTATAGAGTTTACCGTCATATTTCTCTCACCGTTGTGTGGCTGATCGCGGCTGAGAAGCACGAGATAGATCCGCAGAATGATGAGACGAACTTGAGCACGAGCAAGTTGTTCTTGATCGCGTGTGGTGACAACTTGCTGGCTTCGTACGCGAGGCACACGAGCACGCAGGAGCCGAAGTTGCAGAGCAAGCAGCCCCAGTCGACGACCGACACGTTCTTTCCGAGCGCGTCGAGTTTGACTTTCGGCTTGAAGCGCTCGCAGATGTAGTCTGAGAGCAGGATCGCGCTACAGGACATAAATATGCCGAGAAAGAGCTCTTCTCCGTCGGCGACGCGCAACGCGCCAATAAACTGCGGGTCCTTCGGGTCACTGGGGAGCACTCAGAATCATCAATCGTGATGTTAGGTTCGCATTCCTGTAGCGTACACATCGCGCACACAATCAATCACTCACCGCACAAAGCCTTTAGGTCCAAATGCTGCTACTAGCGTCGTCATGAGGATGAAACCAGTCACACACGACAGCAGCGATGGGTGTTTTTTCGATGGCGTCGCCACCATCACCACTCGTCGGAACGCTTTCGAGAGCACACGAGACGATATTAGTGGCTGTACGATGCTTCGTCCGGTGTGGAAAGATGCGCAGGCGAGGAGGATCGTCACGCAGATGTAGAACGGCCCCATGAACAGGTTGCCTGTGCTCAGGTCGCCGGCATGGTCTACCATGAACGAGAACGACGTGAACACTCTAGACAAACAGCACATATGGAAGAGCTAAGTCAATACAAGTATGCAGGCATCATTAAAGCGTATTGCAAACACACGAACCCGAGAAAAGCCGATCGGAACTGCGTGCATGCGACCGAAGGCGCGCCAGTCCTGGGCAAATCCTCATACCCGTACGTGACGCCATCGAGGAACGGACCGATAAAGTTCAGCGCCGTGGCACTCACATTCACCTTCGAACCGCGGAACATGCTCCAGTCCGGCACAAAGCATGTTGTGATACACTCTGCTGCGGTTGCCAACACCAAGAGCCACAGGTACGTCTCATTTGTCAGCACCGCCTCGCTCGCTTCATCATCGCCGTCGTCGTAGAGTACGCGCGTCAATTGTGATACAGCGTCGCCCGCATTACTGGCGTTAGAGGAGGATGATGGGGAAGCTCCACTGGCATTGTTATCCGCATCCTTATTCACGACAGGCAGCACGTCCGAGGCGCTCGTGCGCCGCGCGTGCTGCGCTGTCGTGGACGCTCTCAGCATATTCACGTCGTTGCCTTTTGGCTTGACTGTCTTTTGCTGGCGACATGCCCCACTAAAGTGCGAAAGCGCTTTTCGTGCTAAGTTCGAATTGAGTTTAATTTGGGCTAAGTACGAGAATGCACCACTCCTCCCATGCTTGACCCTTTTTGCATTTGCCACTTTGGAACCAAAAACGCGGGAAGGCTTGAATCTGACCGCTGCGCGCGCTATTTCTCCGTGGACGTGTGGACGTCTCTGCGCGTCTGACAGAAGCCGAGAAGCGCGACAAAGGCGCGCGATGCACCCACCAGACGACGACCGAGACGCGGTAGACGCGCAGACACCGCTGCCAGCGCCACAACAGCAGCCGCAAGCTGCTGAGGGACGACCTTTTTTGGCGGGAAGCGCTGCTGTGCTGACGAATGCGGGCGCTATGGTGCAGCAGGCTGAAGAGGCTGCGCAGACGAGCGAAGATGCAGACGCTGCACGGCAAAGCAGCGAAGGAGATCAAGAAAACGACGTGGATGAAGCAGGTACGTGGGAAAAAGCCGGACTCCTTTATGGGCTGGCGTTGCAGTTGCGAATGCATTTTTCACTGACACGCGTGAATTGTGTCGCTTGTTTGGCTTGTTGATGACTACAGAGGTACTCTTTCTGATTGCAGACTACTTGAAGCGGCGCTCGAAATGCCAGAAAGCTGCGGATGTGCTCATTGAAGAACTCGCGGAGCACAAGCTGCTTCGAGACACCATGAACTGGCAGGGCACGACCAAGTCGTCCACGTACGCTGACTACCGCTTGCGACACCGTGATATCGCGCCTGGTCATCTGCTGGGACTCATGAAGAATGCCACGCTTGGTGGATCGTCAACAGCGAAAGGGATTGGGAGTATGATCAATGCAAAAAGCTCGTCAACACCTCGTGGGTCAACTCCGCGCGGCTCAACGCCTCGAGGATCAACACCTCGTGGGGCATCATCAAAATCGTCAGCACTTGGATTCATTGGCTCGAAGTCCTTGCTGATGAAGTCGCGATTGGCGAACCAGCGACTCAGCCTTCCTGCAGACGAGCGGAAAGCACTCGCGAAAGAGATCGTGAACCAGCTCTTTGCGCTTCGCAACAATCTGCGCACGCAGAAAGTCGTCGAGCGGGTAGTACACAAGTACGAGCGCTTGCGAGAGTACACGCAAGCTGCACGCATCGAGGACCTGCCTGAGGCGGTTCGCAACGAGATCATGATGGTACAGGGTCTCACGCAGCAGGCGGACAACCTCACGTCCCTGGCGGCTGATGTGCGGGCACTGAGGCAGTTGATGCAGCTCAAGCAAGAACAGAGAGCGATTGATTCGAAAATGCATGCGATGATGCAGAAGGCAAATCGCACCGCATTGTTCCAGACTAGAGCCCGCACAGGACGAAACCAGATGTCGCTGCTGCAACGGCGCCAAGTTCTCCCCGAGTCTGCTGGCACGCTGCCGTCGCCGTTTGTCTACAGCCGCATGCGCAGACTGAAGACCCTGGACGGCCACTTGCAGATCCGTGCGTTCTGCCTCACGTACGACAAGACGGGCAAGTTTGTGATCACTGGCGCCGATGACAGGTATGAAGTGGTCTGTTATGCTGATGTAGTGTAAATGAGTGTGGCTGACTGAGTGAATGGATTTGGCTGATGTTGACTATAGACTCGTGAAGATTTGGTCGCTCGCGACTGGGGATCTCCTGTTCACTCTGCGCGGTCACGTTGGTAACATCACGGACCTCGCCGTGAACAACTCCAACACGTTGCTGGCGTCGTCATCCGATGATAAGACCGTTCGGATTTGGGAACTGAGCACTGGAGCTCCAGTTGCGGTGCTGCTTGGCCACTCAAAGTATGGAAAACTAGCACTTAGTAGCTCTTGATTTTCTGGTGTTGATGGTGACAATGCTTGTGTGTGTGTGTATTTCTGTAGTGTCGTAAACGCCGTGCGCTTCCACCCGACAAAAAACGTGGTCGTGACTGCGTCGAACGATGGTCGTTGCTTTTGCTACACGCTTCCCGAAATCCCGTGGCGCACGAACACAAGTGAGCCAGAGACAAAGCTGCAGACAGCGCAGCGCCTGAATGCAAGCAAGGCGTACTTACTGAGCCTGCACCCCGTGTTCTCGCTCACTCACGGCACACTTCGAACTGGCGTGCGATCATGCAAAGTGCTGTGCTTGAGCTTCAGTCGCTGCGGTAAATACGTCATCACTGGCAGTCAGGACGGCGTTGGTCGAGTCTGGGACGTGTCAATCTTCTCTGGATCTGACGCACCGGTCTCGGCTTCGCAGTACCAGCACGAGGGAGAGCTACAAATCAACCTTGATGCTATCCAGACCGCGGTTGTCACGGTGGCTCAGCCAGCTGAGGCTGGCGTCGCACAAGCAAATCCTGACCCAGTAGCAGCAGCAGATCAAGTAATTCTACCTTTGGAACCTCTGGAACCAACTCCAGCACCGCAAGGAGCAGAAGTACCGGTGCCTGCCCTTCTGCCAGTTGGAACAGTAGTTCAGACTCCCGGCGACGGCACACCTCGTGGGTTGGCTCCTCCTTTGCCTTTGCCCGTGGACGTAGTAGAGGAACTCGCACCTGCAGCAGCGCAACGCCAGCAAACGCAGTTGCCTCAGCTGCCACAGAATGGAGTTGTGGCGTTGGAATCGATTGCAGATGTGGACATCCCATCGCTTCCTACGAAAGAGCCAATCGCGCTCTTGCAGGGACACACTGGACCGATCACGAACATCGTGTACAGCAATGACGGGAAGCTCATCGCCACTGCGTCGATCAAAGACGGGACGACGCGTATTTGGCAGTGGGACAAGAAGCACAAGAAGCTGCACCACAAGGTGCTGCTCGCCGACGAACCAGACGAGAACGAGCAGCTCGCGAGCCTGTACGGCGTCCAGACGCGGAAGAAAGCCGCCCCCGCGGTGGATACGCTGAGCTGGAGTCGAGACGACCGGCGGTTGATCACGCTGCACTCTGTGAAGCCCGACTCACACGAGCCGGACGCAGACTGGAAGCAGCGTGTGCGTGTGTGGGACCCCCTGACGGGGAAGTTGGTCATGACGCTCGCGGCAGTCGACAAGGAGAAGCAGAACGGACACACGAATGCGGTCTTCGTCATGGACGTCCACCCTACAGACTGGCGCATCGTTGTCACTGCGGGCTACGATGGCCGGATCTTCTTGTGGGACATCTCGACTGGCAAGATGCTCAAGTCGTTTATCAACATGTCGCCGGACTTGGAGCTCGTACCTATGCTCGACGGTGGCTTCATTCCGAACGGGAACGGCTTTTGCTTCACCGACCGCATCGGACGGCTCTTGATCTTTGGCACTGGCTCGGGCGAGCAGTACGCCGCGACGCCCGTGCAGCAGTACTTCCAGAGCGACTACGCAGCACTCATCACGGATCGGAACTTCAATGTCCTGGACCGCGAGACACAGCAGATCCCAAGCATGATGGAGCCAGGACCGCTGGTCGACATTTACCAGATCGAGTATCCGCACCAGCCGCCACATGTGATTATGCGAGGTGGTGTGAACAATTTCACCCCCGAGCAGTACGAAGAGAACCGACGATTGCGCATCCAGCAAGCGATCGAGTCTGAGATCAAGTGCCGCGTGCACCATGCACAGGATGATCGCTCTGAGTGCGAGGAATTCCCAAGCGTGATCTACAACCCGCGGTCATTCTTGAGCTCAGATAGATTGGGAGGAAGAGGAGACAACGCACTGCTCGCAACGTCGTCGTACAGATTGAACGGCGCGCCTGTCGCAATATCGGAACTTCGTCGTCGCCACAATGCCAGCGCGAGACGTCGAAGCAACAATTCGCTCGAGGAGCGCGACACGTCGATCTTGAACATTGAGATTTCCAGCGAAGATGATCACAGCGACGAGGATTTCCAAGCGCCGACGGGCAGTCGGAACAATGGCGACGACGAAGACGAGGACGAAGATGATGACGATGACGACGACGACGATGACGACGATGACGACGACGAAGACGAAGACGATCTCTTGAGTGATCGTGGCGACGATGAGGAATCGCCACATTTCCATAGGCGGCGACGAGCTCGCGCGGCAGCTTCTCAATCGTCAGCCACTGGCCGTGCTGTGGTTTTCCCTCGCCGTGGCGGTCGACGGCTCCAAGAGAGTCCGCGTGACGACGAAGCAGGTGGTGACGAAAGCGATGATGGTGAAGGTCGCGTGTTGCCACGAAGACGCACGCGCAGAAACTCAATTACCGTGAACGCGCGGCGACGTCGTGTTGTTGAGAGTGACGAGGAGTCCGATGCGTCGAACGATAATCGTAGGAATCGCAATGATCACAATACAACCGATGGCGATCAAGAAACCCGCCGAAGTCCATACTTTGATGGACGAGGACGAGACAACTCGATTGACGACCAAGGTGAAGTGGTCGTCGAGACGAACGACGGGTTCATCATGGGTGACAACCAACTGGACAAGTTTGATCGCACTATCACGTATGAGCAGTTGCTCGAATCCAAGCGCCTTCAATTGGGGACCGCGAGAGATAATGCAGTCACTGAAAACGGAGACGAAGCGCTCATCCCGTGCGCTTTCTGTCATGGCGGAGACGACGGTGGTGTGCTCAAGCTGCCAGGAGACAGCATGGGCGTCAACCCGCTTATCAGCGGAGCTCAGCGGCTCTTTGTGCACGACCAGTGCGCGATCGCGTCGCCTCTGTGCTTTAACCGAGGTGGCAAGTGGTACAACGTGACCAAGGAGATCCGGCGCGGTCGCTCGTTGATCTGTGTGGGGTGTAAGAAGCGAGGAGCTACGGTTGGGTGCACTGTGACTTCTTGTCCGAAATCGTACCACTGGAAGTGTGCGATCAGCTGCGGCTGGTCGATGAACCAGATCGCGTTCTATTGTCCGAGTCACGAGTCGATGCGCTCTGAGGAAGAGAGGAAAGAGCAGGGGGGCGACGAAGACAGCGACCCGGTTACGAAGCGCTTCGGACACACGTTCCACCGTGACTGGCTGCAAAAACTCAGCCTGGCGTCGACGCAGTCGTACGTACCCCAGGTCGGAGATTACGTGACGTACTTTCCGCAGGGTCACAAGACCTACTTACGCTTGTTCCCCGTGCGCGAGCTAACATTCATCACGCGCTTCCGCAAGTTCTTCGCGCTCAAATGCCGCGTTGTTGACGTGCGGTACGTGTTCCCGACGTTGAGCGAGTATGCGAATTGCAGCTCGATTAAGTGCGAGATATCGCTCGCAGTGCTGGCTGCACCGAGCGCAGCATTCGAGGACCGAACCACTGGGAGCAATGAAAATGAAGAAGAAGAAACGAAAGCAGACGAGGACAGCAGCGGGAGCACCAATCTCCTCGTTGACTCGGACTCATCGCCGTTTGCGTCTTTCGCGGGCGTGGACGCGCATTTGCAGCCAGCGAACGACGTCGTGGCATCCGAGCGCTTTGGCTTTCAGTTCATGTACCATCCGCATGATGTGTCTAACTTCTTGGTGCTCGACCACGAGTACGAAAAGGGCGTACGCGGCAACTGGCAGATCGGTGAGCGCGTAGAGATGCCGATTGTCGAACTGGACGAGCACGGATCGGAGACGCCCGCCGGCTTCACCTACGGTACGATCACTGGATTGATCCCCAAGTTCATTGACTCGGAGCGACAGATTCTGTCGCCCTGGGAGTGCGTGCAGGTGGACTGGGAAGACAAGGAGATGGATGGCACGAACGTAAGTCCGTGGGAGATTGAGCCTGTCGCAGGTACCCCCAGACGCATGGAGAAGCGACAGCGCGACTTTGAGCGACGAGCTACAATGTTGTTCCGGTCGCGGAGCATCACGGGCGGCAAGCGCGCGGTGCTGCTTCAGGAAATCGACACCATCATGAATCTGAGCATCTCGCGGGATTTCCTGTACCCAGTGGACAGCAGCTTCCTCGACTACGTGCTCATGGTCGCGAACCCAATTGACTTGACCAAGATCCAGCTGCGCGTGCGCAACGGGTACTACCGCCAGGTCGAGGCGTTCATCGCCGATGCGCAGCTCTTGTACATTAACTGCGAGACGTACAACGTGCCGACGAGCAGCATTGCGCAGAACTCGAGGAGCATCTACTCGGCGCTATTGTCGCAAGTGCTTCGCCATTTTCCCTCGCTGCTGCGTGGCGAGAACTGGGACCCACAGGGCGACTGTCGAGTGTTCACGTACCCTCCGAACGATTTTGTTGATGGCTTTCCAGATGATGACAATATCGACAATGTAGACGATGCAGCGATGGTGGCACCACCGCCTCCACCGCCTCCACCGCCAGCAGCGAGCGCGGCACTCAGATCGAGAGCAGGGCCTGGTGTACCTGCAGCACAAAGTGCTGCAGAAAGTCCACGGACTCGAGCGTCTTCTGCGCAGCCGTCGCCTGTGCGTCGCATCAACCGAAATGCTGCCAGTGCTGCAGCTGCCGCCGCCGCTGTTGCTAGAGCAACTGAAGAAGAAACCAAGGCGGACGGTGAGCATGTACCTAGTAACACAACCCGCGGCCGCCCGCGCTCCAAGTCGGACGAGGTCAAGGCTGTGCTGTCCAACATCTCGAAACAGCTCAACTCGCCTTCTTCAACTGAACGGATACCGCGAGCAGTTGCGAAAAGTCAGCAGGACTCGGCGCTGTCGCCTGCACGAGGACCGCACGTTCGCACGACCAGCACCAACAGCAACGATACACCAGGCAGAGCAGCGAAGCGAAGACGCCAGCTGCCACGCGCCCCAGCAGCAGCTACATCTTTGTCAGCTGCGATTGCTGGCGTTGACGGACTCATGGACTACGACGACCTCCTGGAGAAGCTGACGATCCCACAGCGTGAGCTCCTTGAGCAGCAGTGCGAGGAAGACCTGCAACTGGTGCTGCGCGACTTCCACGAGGCGCTCTCACAGCTGGACGAGAACGATATCTTCGCGGTCCCTGTGACGGAGCAGGTGGCACCAAACTACTTCAGCATCATCTCGCATCCGATGGACTTTGGCACCATGATGGACAAGATCGACGACTACCAGGACTTTGCCGAGTACTTTGTACGTGACTGCTGACTTGGCTTGACCTGCTGCCTGAAACTAGGCTGAACTGACGTGAACCACTTTCTTTTGCATGTGTTTGTGTATGTAGGAGGATCTCTACCTGACACTCTCGAACGCGATCACGTACAACACGTGGGAAGGCTTCATCGGCGACGTCGTGAAGGAGCTGCAGGAGCACTTTGTCAAGTTTCTACTGGACGCGATCGGCGGCGGCAAGCCCGAGCCGACCAGAAAGGGCAAACCACAGCAAGTCACCAGCAGCAGTAACAAAAACCAGAAAGCCAAGCTCAAGGCGCCAGCAAAAAGGAAGGCGAAGGCTATGTCACGTCGGAATGCCGTGTCGGATGACGAAGAAGAGGAAGAGAGCTACAACTCAGACAGCGACAGCGCAGAGCAAGACGATGATGAAGATGAGGACGATGATGATGAGGTGAGCACGGGCGATGAGTCAGATTGGAGCGGCACTGCTGGCAAGCGCAAGAAACAGCAACTGTCGCGGTCTCCTGCCAAGCTCAAGCGCCGGCGATCGTAATAACGAGGACATCATAAGGGAGACTGCGAGACAGAGGGTAACGTTCGAACCAAAGTTAGTGTGATAAAAGAACCAATTTCGAATGACCAAGGAGAACGATTACAGGACCACAGCAATAACGCCAGAGTGTACAGAGCCACCCACAACAGCGAAGACAAACAGCCACTTCATTCACATACAAATGTGTGTACGCATTCCCTTTTCTCTCGTTCGACACTAAATTAGGTTATATTTCTCTCTTTCTCTCTGACAACAAACATACTGAGCTCCTGGCTGCTTCGACAGGATGGTTGGTGGTGGACGCTCCTTGACGGTGGCGGTCTGATCTATTCCTCTTCTTCCTATAGCAGCAGCATGCCTCCGATCGGCGCTGCGCCGTTGCTGGTGTTTGCTGCTGATGTTGTCGCGTTGCTGCCGCCGTACATGCTATTGCCGAAGCCGTTGCTGTTCGCACTGCTCGAATCCATCTTGTCCATGATGCGCGCCGCGATGCGCTTGAGCGAGCGCAGGTCCGAGCCCTTGACCTTCTCGCGCGGCGAGACGTCACCCAGCGAGAGCGAGCCGACCACCACGCCCTCTTGCGTCACGAGCGGCAGCCCAATGTAGAAGCGGATGTGCAGCTGGCTGACCAGCGGGTTGCGCGCGAAGCGCTCGTCCTGGAGCGCGTCCAGGATCACGAACGGCTCGCCCGACATGATCACGTGCGACTCGAGCGCTACGTCACGCGGCAGTTGGTCGCCGGCGAGGCCCACAGACGTGACGAGCAGACATGTCGACGCAGTGATGACGGCGACGGTGGCCACAGGACAGTTGATGCTCGTGCGCGCCAGGTCCAGCAGCTCCTTGAGCGTCGACTTGGCGTACTGCTGCGACAGGTTGAGCGTGCGGATGCGTTCGAGACGCTGCGCCTCCGTGGCCGGGGTCGGCGCGTCGGGCCACGGCGTGCCCTTGTTGAACGTCAGTGGGTAAGAGTACGACGTGTTGGCCAGCACGTCGTCTTCGTCGCGGTCTTCGATGATCGCCGGCTTGATGCGCAGACTCGCGAGCGCCGCGCTGGCATCCGCGTCCGCTGCGAGGTCGTCGAACGAGCGTGATGAGCTGCTAAACGACGAGTCCACGCTGCTCTGGTACGAGGTGCGCGAGCGCTCCAGATCACGCGAACTCCACGAGTCCTTGCTCGCGTTGCTGTCTCGATTCCGCTGGCTCTGCTGGTTGTACGACCTGCTGCTGTTGGACATGCTGCTGCTGCTCGTGCTCGTGCTGCCCAGATGCTTCTTGCCCATGGTCGCGCCCCAGAGCGCGCTCGTATCCTCGCCGTTCAGACAAGACAGACAGACGCGGATGCCGCCAGATGAGTGTTTGCCGCGCGGGTCGCGCCGCACCGAGCAGCACTTGGAGCAGACCGACGTGCCGCAGATGCGGCAGTGATGCGCGCGCTTCATGAGACTGAACGACGACGTGCAGAGTGCGCACGTGTCGCGCGAGTCCCACTTGGACTTGTCCACGAGCTGGTTCAGCTTGATGCGCTGGCTCACGAGCGCGCTCGGCAGCAGGCGCACGGAGCCGGCCATGCGCATGAGCCACATACGGTCATTCTGCAGCGTCGCTTGGTCGAGTGGGGCCGTGATGAAGAACGTGACGCGCGTTGCGTCCGTCTCGTCCGAGCTCTCGACCACGTACCCGCAGTTCTTGAAGCGCTTGCGGGCCATCTGCGTTGAGCCAAAGATTGGACGGCACGACGGGATCTCGATCGACTCCCAGATCGACGCGCCGTACGCGACCTTGTGGACGGACGCCGGGTCCTCGGACGGGAACGTCTGGTTGAAGCGCATGAAGAGGAAATCGCGCAGCGGCAGCTGCGGACTCGTGTCCTTGAGCGCGAGCCACTGGAAGAGCATGGTCGTCGAACTCGGTGCGGTGGCCGACGACATAGATGACGAGCGCGTGCTCCTCTTCGCGTCGTTCTGGTGGCTGTGGTGCTGCCCACCCATGTCCACGTAGTGGAGCACCGCGCTGTCGCCGTACTGCGCGGCGAACACGTCCGAGAGGAAATCCTGCACGTCTGAGCCGTTCTTTCCCGAGAGCAGCTCCATGACCTCGTCGCAGCTGCTGCTCTGCAGCAGCAGCACGCCCTTCATGATCAACAGTCGCTCGTGCTCGTTCTGCTGCTCGTAGATGCGGTAGTTCTCCTTCTCCTGCATGAGCTTCATCGGCGTGCTGTTGGCATTCGCGCCCACATTCTCGTCGTCGTTGACCCAGCGGATGAGCTTGCACACGCGCTGCTCACCAACCTGCTCCAGCTTGAGCTCGAGCTCGGGCGTCAGCGCCTCCTTCACACGATAGTGCGCCGCGATCTGGTCACCGTAGCCGCGCGACGACACGTCCGCGGTCATGCCCGTCGTGCTCATGCTCATGTTCATATTCATCTCTGCTGCTCGCTGGCTTTATATATCGAGTCGAGTCGAGAGCGGCAAGCACGCGACGCGGCTGTCTGTCTGTCTGTCTGACTGGCTGGCGGGACCTGTCTGTTAGTGTAGTGTCAAATGCGGGACTGAGGACGACGCGCTTTCTCGCTCGCTCTATCTCTATCACACCCGCAGAGAGAAGCAAGAATAGGGTGCGCGCGTGCGAGTGTACAGATGGAAATACAGTCGCTGCTCTGGTCGGCTCGCTTGCTTGTCTGTTGTGCCGCTGCTTGCTGATGCGTAATGTGGGCGAAGCGGATGATCAAGCCAAGTCCCTTTCCTCGTCCAGCCAGCTGCTGTGCTGCTGCGTGCTGTTTCTTGTTGACGATGGCGGCGCTCCTCTGCTTGTGCTCGCCTGGAAAAGAGGGAATGATGGCGAGAGAGAGTGAGAAGGAGAGGAACAGAGGGAACGAGCGCGGGGTCCAGACGATCCGACCGACACCTTTGGCTGGCTGGGTGCCTGCTTTTTCATTCCGCGCACTCTCTACGAGTGAGCGAGGTGTCGTCCGTCGGTCGGTCCCTCCCTCCATCAACACATCATGTGCGCATCTCGTTCTTGCATCACCTTACTTTGAATACCATAAGAAGAGGGGATGAGGGTGCATATAGAGTATATATTTGGAAAAGACGAACAGTAGGAAAGCAGGTTTTGTTGGAAATGAAAGCTGTGTGAAACATTGCCTCGTTATTGTTTTTATGCGATTTGTGGTCTTTAATGATAAAGAATAAAATCCGCTCATCTCCCCTCCTCCACATCTATACGTCCTTGCTCAAGTTTATACATGTTGATCCAATTTGCGCTTTGGTACGCTTCACAAACATGAAACAAGTACTTTATCAGGAAATGCGCGGCGTGAGTTATTCGCCGAGTCCCACTGTACGACTGAACGGATCTCGACGACCGTTGACCCATGAGTTCTCACTCCTCACTTCTCGCGTTCTGATACATCGAGAAGCTCGTTCAGACAAAATAAGAAAATGATCAGCATCGCGCATTTGCTGTCCGTCCAGACTGGAGGCTCCGGGATATTGATTTCTCATTTCCTCACCGATCTACTGCGGATGTGGCAATAATGGCGCCATTACGTTGGCTGTACTAGTACAATAGTTCCCGCATTCCGCTTGTGCGGTATTTTTGAACGACAATGACAATTGCGTGCGTCATTCGTCCAGTCACCTCATCCATTATGAACGGTACACTGGCGCTCTAAAAGTTGCGCACAGTACAGTACTTTCCTTGATGAGTCTACAAGACTTTCTAACGATGCAAGTCGGGATTGGGAAGGAAGGGTTTAAAAATGAGCGAGTGTTCATTCGTGTACACGCACGCGAAGTCAGTCGGTACCGCGCACTCATACGACGACTCCGTTGATTCCTCTTCATCCACACACACACCTGCTCATTCATCATCTTCTCGAAATTAGTATCAAGCGATCAGGCGCTTTCACGAAGGTCTTGGTCTTGCATGCTTGCTGGGAAGATGGAGAGGCAGTGGGACTGTTCCGTAATAGATTTGGTTCTGTTCCCTGCTCAAGGTCAATGGCTTGTTAGACATGCCACGTCTATCATGGTCCCGTCTTCTGTGTTTCTTCTTCATGGACGACTGCTTTTCTGATTGATCGCTTTCTGTTTGTTAATCCGTCTAACGGCGGAAGAAACCAAAAACCAAAAAACAAAAATAAAAAACAAACAACAATTTGCCATTTTGCATAAAGCAGCAATTCCTTCGAGAACCATTTCGTGAGACCTTGGCGTTGCACACAGGCACGAGGATGGCGCAGGAGCTGGTGACAGAGGCGAGGTAGTCAGTAGACCTCTTCAAGATCAAGAGAGAGAGAAAGGGAATCGACAATGGTGATTGATTGCACGCCGCTCTTTGTAAAGCACACAAGTAATCGCACAGATGATATTTTTGCAGTGCACAGTGCAATGAACCCTCACAGAATTCACTCAATCCACGTCAACCACAAACAAGCAAACAAACAAAATGGAGCTTGCCAATCAGAACAAATGTGAATGGCCAATCAGGGTGCAGTGACAAGTCAGCTTCGATTTGGTTGGTACCACGGTGGTTCAGAAAAGAGACCTCGCGCGGTGCTCACTCATCAGATAACACATTGCATCTGTCACTGTACGCTCAGACATATAAATGGTACTGACAGTTTATACGTTGCTCCTTCATGTCTTTCACTTTGTCACAGTAAAATACCAAGAGATCATCCGTCTGAAAGCGGAGCCCTGGATGATGCCTCGCTTGCTGCAATTAAAGATACCATGAAGGAGGAATCTCCTATTGAAAACACAACACTGAACAAAAGCAATAAGCTGTCAACAGCAACCAAATGACAAATTACAAATTGACGTACCTTCGTGTTCATGCACCGGTCCGTATATCGGATTCCAATCCCGAACTGCTTGAAAAGCGGATCTTTGACTCAGCCTGCCTTTTGTCTTGATCACAGTCTGTAATAATGCGGTCATCTACCCCTCGCTGTTTCGTGCGAAGAATTGCGGTAGTTATCTACATTACAACATATTCACCAACATCCACAGGCGAGGCTTCTAATAGACGGACTTGGATATCGCAGGTGTAGACTTTATCTCGTAAGACGCGATAGCGAAGACACATTTATAGAGTGTTGACATCGCGTCCTCAAAATAGCGGATCAGCTTCTTACATGAGGTTTCCTCCTCGTGCGCGCGCGTACAGTGCACAATCCCTCACACATGAACTACTCCCACGGTAGTTTCTTATCTTGTAAGAAGAGTGTCTTGATGTAAGACTCTCCGTTCCAGACACTGGTCAATGGAGGCTAAGAGTGAGGCTAGATTGTGCCTTTGTGTGAGATCTAGTACTTGCGAGAACGACAATGGTTGTTGCATGTGTACAGGGAAGGAAAGAACCAGGACGCCGAGCGGGGCTTGCACTAGAGGGACTTGCGTGTGACCGACGGGGGCTTGGATATGATGGACTGGGCGTACTAGGGGGCCTCGTTCTTGAGGGTGAAGGGTAACTTGTTGGGCGAGGGGAGCGTGAACGGCAACTGGGATCGGGGCTTGGACGGCCTAACGCAGCGGAAAGAGAGCATCGACTTCGATTGGCCAGTCGTCAGGCCACGTAGTAAGGAAGTCCAAAGATGCGAGGTTGTAGTGTCGTCTACTTGATCCTCCTCGTCTTCATCAGTTTCTCCTTCCTCTAAATTCTCGTCATCGCCAAGCGTTGCTTGGGCGTCGCGAACTCGATCGCGCTTCTCTTAGATGCTGCCCACTAGACGCTGCTGGGGGCACTGATCTCTCTTCGTCTGTGTACTTCTGCTGGAAGTGAGTAGAGATTCTTTACGACGACATGCATTATAACCGTAATTTACATTTGGCTAATCCCGTTTTCATGAAGAACGAGGCGGGGTTCCTCAGCAGCTTTATTATACGGCGCTGCAGCGGATTGGTTGGTATTGTAGCTTGGTCCTCTTGCTCGTGGCCCACTTGTTTTTTTTTTAAATGTCCACGAAAATCGCAAGCTACAGCAAAATACTCGACTCACATGCATTTCTCGCATACCTTCTCGTACCTTATTAGCCTACAGCATTTTGTGCAATCAAGCCAAAATGGCTCAGGCTACATATTGGAAGGCCAGCTCGAGCCAAATGTTTAAAGGACAGAAAACCGACTCCCAATCCATGCATTTTGCCCGGAATTCGCTCAGAATGTGGACTTATCCAAGTCGTACCTATCTTTTCTTCCCGTCTCTTTTCGTCTCGACCCAGGTGATCAATGCGTTTGGCTCGGAAGTCGTGTAAAATGTGGAGTCGCCGTGTTCGTACTTAATGTTATTCCTTTTTTCGAGAAATCGAATCGAGTACCTAATATTCCATGCAGAAACGCACTCTTTGAACAGCATACATCTGTCACGGTACGCAAGAACGTGCAGAACAAATAATAAACGTTCTGAACAGCGTTTTGTCATTCTGAGCAGCTTGTAAATGCCCTGAGCAGCGTGTGAATGTTGCTTGAAAATAGTTTTTTCTGCCTTCCACTGTACTTTTACCCAATCTCAGTAAAAATAAATAACAACATCACTGTACGACTGAACGGATCTCGACGACCGTTGACCCATGAGTTCTCACTCCTCACTTCTCGCGTTCTGATACATCGAGAAGCTCGTTCAGACAAAATAAGAAAATGATCAGCATCGCGCATTTGCTGTCCGTCCAGACTGGAGGCTCCGGGATATTGATTTCTCATTTCCTCACCGATCTACTGTGGCTGTGGTGATCGATTGCATGCCGCTCTTTGTAAAGCACACAAGTAATCGCACAGATGATATTTTTGCAGTGCACAGTGCAATGAACCCTCACAGAATTCACTCAATCCACGTCAACCACAAACAAGCAAACAAACAAAATGGAGCTTGCCAATCAGAACAAATGTGAATGGCCAATCAGGGTGCAGTGACAAGTCAGCTTCGATTTGGTTGTACCCTCGATCCTTGAGTTGCTCGCCCTCCTTGACCTTCACGTGGAACTTCTAAAGCAGGACCGCACCGTACTTGACGATCAGCTCTGTCTAAATTATAGCAAACAAAAGCAACATGGAAATGGGTGGTCAAGCCTGCTTTATCGCAATCTGGCTGTGCGCAGATAGTGCTAGTGCTCGACTTACCTGGAAATCGTAGATGCGGTGGATGTTCTTGGCCAGCTCCAGGATGAGACCCAGTAGGAAAGTTCCTTCTGGCCCAGGCACTGGTGCCAGCAGCTTTTCCACTCGCATCTTGCCGCGGACCATGCCCGCGAACGAGAAGGCGACGTTGGATAGCGTGGCCGCGAGCGCAACCGCAAGGATCTGAGCGATCGAGATCGGAGGACGACGATCATGGTACTTTGGGAGACGTGTGATGGAGAATTCGAGAGTGAGGAGAGCCTCAGCGGTCTGGTCGCCGGATGGTGGGTGTCCATCCAGTCGATCTAACCAACACAGAGGAGAGAGATCATACGACCATGCACGCACGCATTGACAGAAGAAACAATCCGCGGTCTTCACAGACGCTCCTCGCAATGGGAATGAATGACGCTGAAGTGAAAAGATACAACCGATGAGTACACTTCATCCCGTTTCTTATCTGAAATCAGCACTCCTGAAATCAGCTGAACCTGAATAAAATCAAAACCAACGGCTGGCTTTGGTCCCCAAATACATGCACGTCTTGCTTGCAGTGTACATTTGCCAAGTGTACTGGTTTGCAAATAGCACAACGAGACCGACGGAGGCATTCGCTCATGATATGATAGTAACCAGCATTCACTCATGATAATATATCAACCAATGGAAACGGTGCTGTGATCACAGAACGCACGAAGATCACCCCCCTTCATGCTCATCGCGGTGATAGAGATTCCTTGCTGTGGAGGCAAAGATCGCAAACAGCAGGTCTCAGAATTCGTACAGCACACTATCGATTATATTCTTCATAACTCGGGCAACATTTGAGCAACATTTGGTTTGAATGTTGTATGATGTTGCTCGATGAACTAACCCCGCATGTGGTCTGAATGTAATACCTCTCATCGTTATCAATGTTGTCTGAAGAGCTTGCTTTTCCTCAAAAGTCCGGTTGCTCAATCTGAGTTTGCAAGTTTCCCCTTGAGGGACTCACTCACACTCTCAACTCTTGGTTGCTCAATCTGGTGGTCTCATTGCCCATTGAGGGTGCCCTGCCAGCCACAAAAAGTGTGAAGGGGGCTGCTGGTCGCACCAACGGAAGGAAGAGCTCAAGAAGGCGAAAGCAACAGGCAGACCAAGATGGCGTTGCGCGTGGCAGGAGAGAAGGCGGCCGGCCGAGCGGCGAGCCCCGCGGTGACGCTCTACCGCTACATCACCAAGCAGGTGCCGCGCGTGCTGACGCTGTACGACATCTCGATGGAGCCTGCCGAGGCGCGTCTGGCCGTGCAGGCGCTCTTCCGCAAGCACGCGGACGTGAAAGACCCGCGCGTGGTCGACATGCTCATCACCAAGGCCAACATGGAGCTCGAGGAGACGCTCATGCAGTGGAAGCAGAAAGTGCACTTGCTCACGCTGCTCGAATCGGGCACCGCGCTGCGCCAGCAGAAGAAGACCACGTCCATCGAGGACTCACTCGCCAACTTCTACGCCGGCATCGACGACGACGACGACGAGGATGACTGGGACCTCTCGGAGGCCAAGAACTAGACGACGCGACCTGTAAAGAAGCAGGAGAGGCGAAAGCAAAGGAGAGAGAAGGAGAGAACGCTGCTGCATGAGCCGATCGATGGGACGCGCCGCCAACAACAAACAAATACAGAAAAAGGAGAAAAAACTTGGATTAATCGTAATAAAGAGAGGAATGGAGAGAGATGTGAAGAGGACACAAGCTGGACAAAGAGAGAACGGCATATCTGTGCATGAGCTCAAGTGATTCAAATGCTCCTCTCTACAGGTCGTGCTGCTAATGCATGTGGACGATGCGCTTGCAAGTGCAGATTGTATTCGAACATTGATAACAACTAACAGACACCACCGGCAACCAATGGCGATACTGCCTGAACAAACCAATTCATGTCGATTGCAACAGACACCACCGGCAAACGCATTCAGGCAACAGAAGAAGATCAAAGGGTGTATACACAAATGTATGAACGTGGGGAGGAATTATCGTTCTTCCTTCTCTTGTGGCGGTCGGTCTCTCTGAGTGGGGAACTCGTGTCTCTTGTGTCAGCGAATCCTCGCATGCGCTGCTTGGCTGCATGCTGGCTCGCGTGGTGTGGCTTGGCTTGGTCTTTTCGCTCTCTCGTACGCTCGCTCCAAAGTCGATTGTTGAACCCATAACTTAAACTTGTTTGTTGCGTTTTCGTGTGTTTCTTGCTTGCAAATGTCTCGATCTTCGTCTCTTCGTCTGATCTCCACTTGCTTCTCTGCTTCTCTGCTGCTGTTGTTCTATCTACTTTGTTAATGGATTCACTTGCATACGCACCTGGACCTGGGTCGAATATGCGGTCTTCAAGAGCTCCTGCATGGTCTGGTGCGCTTCGACAATGTTCATCGCCGGCGGCGGCGGCACCTGGAAGCTGCCAAGCTCCGTGGTCGCGGAAGTCGGCCCCAAGCCCGTCATCTGGTTCACCGTGTTTTGCTCCACACCGCGGATCGCCACGTCTGCCAGGTTCTTGAGGAAGAAGTACTTGTCGCCGCTCAGCGCCTCACGCGCGAATGGGTCGGCCACGCAGAACGAGCCGACCACGTGGCCGTCGGACGTGATCATCGGGAAACCAGCGTAGAATCGCACCTGGCCTTCCTGCACAAGCGGGTTGTTCACGAAGCGTACATCCTCTGTGGCGTCCAGGATGATCGTCGGCTCGTCCGACATGATCGTGTGAGCGTCGAAGAGCACGTTGCGCGGCAGTTCGCGCTTCTCGAGCCCGACCTTGGCCATCAAGAAGCCGCTCTTGTCGCCGATGAAGCAGACGCCCGCGATCTGGCAGCCCATCTCGGCCGCCGCGTACTCGCACATCTCCTGGAAGTGGTGCCCCGGGTCCGCCAAGTGCAGCTCGCGCACTTTTTTGAGGCGCGCGACCTCGTTCATCGGGAGCGGCGCCTTGGGCCAGTCCTGGCGACTTGTGTAGCTGAGCGCATAGGTGAACGGCGTGTTCTCGCGCACCGTGGACGCGAGCTCCATCTCGGCCATCTCTTCGGGCGACATGCTGTTCGCCATGCCGCCATCGTGCACATAGTGCCCGAACTCCGAGTAGCCCGAGGACTCGAGGCCGCGGTTCTTGTTGCTCAGCAGGATCATGTCGTTGCCCATCTGCGCCTCCTGCTTGGAAAGCAGGATCATATCGGACGACGTCATGCTCGTCTTCTTGGAGAGCAACTTGGGCTGCTCAGGGCCGATGCCGCGGCCACTACCATTCGCGCGCGACTGCATGGTCGTTGGGTACGTCTTGACGCGCGCCGACTCGCTGTTCGAGTCCGAGAGCGAGTTCTCCGGGATCGTTTGTGCATTCGAGGACGTCGAGCCCGTGTACGTGGACGTGTCCTCGTCGAAGGACTGCGAGGCGTCCGAGGACGCCACCGAGTAGTTGGAGAAGCTCGGCTTGGACGCACCCGAGCGCAGCGTGCGCGAGTCGCTGCCGGAGCTGCGGATTGACGCCGTGCTGCTGTTGCGGCACTGCTGGCAGACGCGGATCTCCTTGCTGACGCCGCCCTGCTTCAAATTCTTCACCTCCGAGCACTTACTGCATACGACGTCGCCGCACACACGACAGTGGTGCTTGCGCCGGAACATCGAGAACGCCTTGATGCAGATGAAGCAGTTGACGCCGTCCTTGACGAACTGGTTCTTCGACAGCAGACTCTGCGACGCCAGCGCGCGCGCGATGATCACATTCGCGATCTCCTCGGTGCAGCTCACGAGCTTGGTCATCCAACCGCGCGTGAGCGTGGACACAGTCGCACGTCCGGGGTGCGCCTCGGACAGAAAGAACGACACGCGCAGCCCGTCTTCGGAATTCGTCTCTTCCACGACGACGCCGCAGCGGCGCATGCGCAATCGCACGACGTTGTGCGAGGATGGCAGCGGTTCGCAGCCGTCGAGCTCGATAGACTCCCAGATGGACGCGCCGACGTACAGTCCCGAGCCGTTCGAGTGGTACGAGTTGCCGTGGTCCGCGTTCTTCTCAAATACGTCACCGTAGCGCAGGAACACGTAGTCGCGGTGCGGCAGGTGGGGCTTGGAGGACTGCAGCGCGGTCCAGTTGACCGACAGGCTCTCGTTCTTGCGCGTCTCGCGGGCCTTGTAAAGCACAACGCCGTCGAGGAAGAGCGTGCCGAAGATCTCGCCCATGACCTCGCGCAGTTTAGAGGTTGAGTCCATCTTGAGCAACGCCATGACCTCCTCAAGCGGTGCGTTGACGGTGGTGACACCCTTCATCGTGAAGAATTCCTTCTCGGCGAGCTCATAGAGCTTGAGGTTGCCCTTCTCCTTGACGAGCGTCATGTCGAAGTTGGACGTGAGCGCGTCGACGCGCGACTGACCGAGGAACTTGAGGTCGCGCTCGATGTCCTCGGTGATCCGCACGCGGTACGTCTTCTCCACGATCGGGAACATCGAGTACGACTGTTGCTTGCTGCCGGAAGAAGAGCTGCTGGGGTTCGCGTCGCCGCCGCTCCGAGAGCTACTGAAGCTCGCGCTGGACATGGTTTTTCCACGCGGACGCGGCTGGCCGGACGGGGTGCGGGCTGCGACTGGGGATGGGATGGGGTGCGCGCGGACTGCGGATGGTGAGGCTTCTCACACACTCAGAGAGAGATGGAGAGAGGAATGACGCGGTCCAACTGTTACTCGCGGATGCCTCGTCCAAATGTAAGCGCGTCACGACACGGGCGGGTGGGAACGATCTGCTGATCTGGTCTGTCTGGTTGCGAGTGATCCCTCGTGTGGAAATTAATTGATGGGGCAGGGAGCGACAGGATGCGTCGGCCACGGCTCAAGCAGCCTAATGAGGGCAAGCAAGCACGAAAAGCAAGACCTTGTTGGGCTTGGGTTGTCGTTCTTGCCGGAAGTCGGACTGGGCTGCGCGCGGACAAGAGGCCGAGAGCTGTTTGTTTGTTGGTCCCTACAAGAGAGAGAGAGAGAGAGAGGGGGGGTCTGCGGATGGATCTGCGGATGGATCTGTGTCTCTCTCTTGTGTTTTCTTGTTCTTATCTGACACACTCATTTGGGCTCAAAAGCCCAAAGGCTGGAGCGACTCGAGTGATAGAGAGAGCGCGGAGGAGAGGAGATGGGGACGGACGTCAGTGAGCGATCAGCGGGAGCACATCAACGGGGCACGATTTTATTTTCAGGAGTGACGGTTTCGTCCCGGCCCAATCAGCTGGGCGGGACGGACACGGACTGGCCATCCAACACAGGCGAAACCTGACCAAAAAGCCCCACCAACAGGCCAAGAGCGAGCGTACACACCGCCAGCTGTTTGGTGTTCTTCTTGCTCAGACTACAGGCGGGGGTTCTGATACGATGGATGAATAAGATCCACCAGGACGCAGCAAGCTGAGCATTCTTGTGTTTGTGCAACAAGTGGGTTTGAAACTCAATGCAAATGCAACGCAACGCAACTGGCCACGTTGCTTCCTGCTTTCTTGTTTGTTCTTGTTTGACTTGATCGCAACGCTCACTCACTCACGCGGTGCTCTCTCCGCACACTTCGTTCGGCACACAAAACTGCGATTTGCAGATTTGGTTTGGCCTCTACAGTACAATTTTGCGTGGGAAGCCTGGGATCAAAAGAAGAGAGAAGGTGGGAAGGACACAAAAATCACACAACACCATGTCCTGTTCACTTGACTAGCAAGTCACAGCTATGTGAATGTGTGAGGCGCACACAACAGGCTGTTTGTATATGCGGGTCAAGCTCAGTTGTGCAAACACACAACTGGAAAGCAAACAAAAGTACAAAGCAGCATAGAGCGTCGGCTTTGGCTTTGGCCAAAGCCCGAAACCCGAATCCCCACCCAAACCCCCTTTCGCTCTCTCTCGCTGCTCGCAAGCCTTCATTCGGGTGGCATGAAGATCCAAAGCCGGACAGATGGCCGAGTTTTCTACCACCAAGGGCCTTGGTGATCAATCCCTTCGGCTTTGCCTGGACTATGAATGCGTTGGAAAATCTAAAACATGTCCCTCTCTCTTTCCGAAATCCAAAATGGCCGAACATGAGCAACTTTTTAGAGTAGTAGTAGGCAGGTAAACGAGCCAAAATGTATGGGCTTTTGGGATGAGGCGAGAGCCACGGTTCCCATAACGAAGTCTGTGAAAGTGTGTGAAAGAAAAAAAGAAGAACAAGTGAACCACCCCGCTCGATCTGATTGACGATCGTCACATTGAGTTCACGCGTCATGGCCCGTCCCTGCACGGTGCGGCAAGGAAAATTGAAGCCAACTGCCACCACGAAGTGATCATGCAACTCGGAGAGTCACCTTTCATAATAGATACAAAAACAAATGAAATGACATAGCAGCATAAGTAATGTATTTTTGCATTTTTTTACTAAAGTCGACAATTATACAGAGTTGCATGTTTGTATAAAGTCAAGTAAAAAGAGAGTTGCTGACCGCACGCGGTCACTCTCAATAGCCCATAAACGGGCACCACTTCACTAGAAATCGATATCTAATAAAGTATGAAGCTTTTCAATACCAACCAGCCACGTAACTGTGCGCTTTTGCGTTAAATGGTCCTGCTTGGCATTTTGAAGGACGCAGCAAAAGTTCAATGCACACACTTTGGCTCGGATTTGCTCTTTGAAAAACACATCTGCAATGTTTGTTCCGACCCAGAAGCGATATATAACTTTTGAATTCTTTAAAATAACACCAGTCGTGAGAGGGGTCCACCTTTTGATCCACCACCTCAGCCAGCTAGCTAGCTCCCAGTAGCGATGGTTCTTCATCGTATCTTGCAACCATGTGCTCTATCCGATACTCGATAGCATTTCGACGGGGGGCGGCCCCCCGGGGGGGGGGGGGGGGGGGGGGCGGGCGGGGGCGGCCGGGGGGGGGGGGGGGGGGGGGGGGGGGGGGGGGCGGGGGGGGGGGCGGGGGCGGGGGGGGGGGGGGGGGGGGGGGGGGGGGGGGGGGGG
>JALBZZ010000092.1:0-66414 GCA_038051095.1 Globisporangium irregulare
GGCATAAAACCCTTTTTGCCAAATTTATCCATCCGGGTGGGGGGGGGGGGTGCCCTTGGCCCATTAATCCCGGGGGCTTTATTCCCCGCCCCCCCCCCCCCCCCTACCAGAAACAAACAGAAACAAATCATAATACGAAATACGCAAACACAAACCAATTACACATTCATTGTTTATACTGTGGTCATGCTGCCTGCTGATTGCCGTGGCTCTCAAAGCAGTCGCCTCTGCTGCTGTTGTTCGCGCTGCTCCTGATCTCGAGCCAGCTGCAGGGCCTCTTTCTTCTGGCGCAGCGTCGCCAAGTACGTCTTCTTCTTGTCCGCCGCGGTCGCGAGGAAGCGCTTCATGATGCTGAACAGGAACGGACTCACCGACTCCTTCTCGAGCTATAGGGACAATAGAGAGCATAACGCAGAGAAGGTGGGGCCGTTTAGCTTTAGACCAGACACAAGCAAAGTTTACAAAGTGTATGCAACGCACCTCGTAGCAGTACATCATGATGGACATGGAGGCCGAAAAGAGCACCACTTCGCCATGGCGGAAGCCCGTGAAGATCTTGCGGTCGCGCAGGATCATGAACAGGCTGTCGATGGCGCGTGGCAGCACGTAGAGCGCGAGTTCTAAGAAAAAATAACAACACCCAGAGAGAGAGAGAGATAGTAAGCAACTACGAATGCAAGAGCCCAAGCACACATGGCATCACATGGCGACGACTTTGTTTCTTACCTGATCGTCGGCTCTTTGGCTCCAGCAGGATGGTCGTGGACGCCCCCAGGCCCGCCAGGTAGTACACGATGCGGTGGTCGCCCTTGAACAGCCGGCGGTGCGTGCAAATGAGCGCCAGGTACGCCGTCACGAATGACGCCAGAAAAGAGTTGGAGCGCGTGGCGCCCAGCACGGCGCGCGAGAGCGTGCGGAACGGGTGCGCCAGAAACTTCTTGAAGTGGATCACGACGCTCGGCACGATGAAGAGCGACAGGTAGAGCGGGAACGTCTTGGTGAACGAGCGGCGGAAGCACTTGACTGCCCCCATGGTGCATGTCTCGGCGTCACAGTGGATCAGGCCGCACGGGATGGGCGCGCCAATTGTTTCTGGGATCGGGAAGTGCACCTTCATGCCCTTGCGCTTGATCAGGCTCCAGAGCAGCTTTTGGTCGATTGGCACGTGGCGGTTCGACTGCTGCACGAGCGTTAGCGTCTCGAGCTCCACCGGCCCCGTGCTCTGGATGAAGCGGAAGTACTCGGGCGGCAGCGTGTTGGGCCGCATCACGTAGGCGTACATCACCTGCGCCGTGGACATGCCGAAGAGCAGCGCGTCGCCGAACTTCCAGTCGCTGCCCCAGAAGTGCCAGTAGTCCTTGCGCTTCGCCGTGTTGTACCCGCACTGCAGCGCGCGTGTGAGCGCGTAGAGCGCGAACGATCGTCGCTTCTTTGCGTCCACAAACATGATCGCGCAGCCCGCGATCGCGCCAGAGGCGAGCGCTGAGAGCTGCTCGATGCGCTGCTGCTGCTCGACTGGAGTAGTCTGCGCAATGTCGCGCGCGTCCTTCTTCTGCTTTTGTACAAAATATTTTTTCATGAGCACGGGTAGCAGCGCACGTAGACCGCGGTACCCGCCAGTGAACCACCCGAGAAAGAGTCCGAACGAGACCGCGTCCACTCTGAACGACAGGTGTTTCTCGTCCAGCAACTGCTTCAAATCGAACACAGCGCGGAAGTTCCTGTTTTGAATGTACATATGGTCATGTAAGTTACCATCCACGCATAGCAAATACACGCTGCATGGTGCGCGTACCTTTTGAGGAGGAGCTTGAATACTCGCAGGAGCACGCCGATGCCCGCGCGCGTGTTGTACGCGAGGAGAAAGTTCGACGTCCCCAGGTAGAGCGCGTCGAGCAGCTCGCGCGTTAGCTTCTGTCGCTCAGCCTTTGTGATCACGCCACTACTGTAAGTGCTGCTGTCATTACTGTCAGCGCCTGCACCTCGACGGCTGCTGCTGTTATCATGGGGTTCTTCAAAGCGCACGACGCGTCCGTTGCTCTCGCCGTTATCGTCGCCATTGAGCTCCTCTTCCACGAGCGCGAGCTCTTCGTCCACATCCGCCTCGCCAAAGATGCTGAGCTCCGAGGGCGACGGCGTCATATAGAGGGACGATGTTATCTGCGCTGGCGCTGACGACGGTTCCCCCTGCCTCTGCTCGCCCTCGTGCCGGTGCCCTGCCATCGCTCTCGCGTTCGTTCGTTCGCGGCGTTCAGTGGCGCGCGCGCGTGTTAAAATGGGCAACAAAATTGGAGCCCTTCGTGTGGTGTGTTGATGTTGGTGGTAAAAAGCATATATCTACCTCCATATAATGAATATATCTACAGTAACGAAATTTCCGTTTTTTGCATGTAAACGAGAAGAAAACTGTTTTGTATATATTTCATTTTTGGGATTTTTGCTTGCGCTACGCATTACCACAGCTCCATATCTAGGTTTTCGCAACAAAATAATTGTGATTTGAATTGCGAAATGAATTGCCCGTCTATTTTCTGCACCGACGTCATCGATCCAGTGACGATGACGACTTTTCCACTTCAACTCGGAATCTGACTCCTCAGACCCTGTTGTTGGTGTCAACACCAGTACTTTGATTGGCATGAGTGTAAATGAATTCTCTGCAAAGTAGTTATATTCATCCTACGAAGCTCTATCAGTCATTCTCAAAGCGCTGGTTTTGTGGCCAGGACCTACTTGGTCATTCCTCGCGCGACGCCCTTCTCCTCGCTCTGCTGCGACGCAAAGAAGTTGAAGATCTGCTCCAGCGTCGTCTGTGACACCGCGTACTCGCGGATGTGGTTCGCCTGCTTGCCGCCTTCGATCAGCTTGAACACTTTCGAGAGATGCATTTCACCAGTGAGTTTGTAGCGGCACAGGTCGTTCTGGCGCTCGAGCATTTGGACATGCTCGGTCCCGAAACAGTCTTGAAGGAACCTGTCGAGACCCAGGAAACGCTCTTCGGCGATCCACCACGCGCAGAACGCAGGCAGCCGAATGGATTCGTCGCGCTCCAGAGCAACTGCTAACGCATACCCAGTTGAGTGGTTTATCGTGATCTTCTCGGCCCATGACGCATCACCCATCTTCTCGCACTTCGTACGCAGCTCGTCTTTCGAGATCGTCATGCTTGGTGTAGCTCCAAAACACTCAGCAAGGCGCTTCTCAACAGTCGACGATGTCGCTTGGTCCACCTTGATCTCTGTCATCAGTCCGTTGCCGAAGCGATTCTTCAGGTGCTGAACACTCCCGAGGCAGCGGAGACGACCGCCCACCATGATGCCCACTCGAGTGCACAGCGCCTCACACTCTTCCATACTGTGCGTCGTCAGGATGATCGTCGACTCCTTTCTCGTCGTCGACATGTCGGCGATCACGTTCCACATGAATCTGCGAGAGACAGGATCCATACCAGTCGACGGTTCGTCCAAGAAGATGATCGGCGGCGAACCGATCATCGCAATGGCCACGGACACCTTTCGCTTGTTGCCGCCACTCAGAGTACCCGCGAGCTTGTGCTCAAAGTCACCCAGGTTCATCTGATGCATCAGGTCATTCACGACTGTAGGCAAATCGCGACTGGACACACCCTTGATCCGAGCAAACAACTCCAGGTGCTCACGAACGGAGAGCAACTCAAACAGCGCGTCGAACTGCGGACAGTACCCGATCAGACGGCGCACCTCGATCTGCTGGGACAGAATATCAAAGCCGCCCAGCGTTCCCTGCCCAGCTGTCGGGATGATGTCACCAGTCAGCATCTTCATCGTCGTCGTCTTGCCAGCGCCGTTGATGCCCAGGTATCCAAAGCACTCGCCCTTTGGCAGTCCAAACGAGATGTTTCGGACCGCAACTTTGTTCCCCTTGTACACTTTTCGGATCTTTTCGAGTTTCACGGCGTCGCCATCCGCTCCTCCGCTGTGAACGCGCTCCGCTTCACGCTTAACATCTTCGTCTTCTTCGTACGGCTCATCGGCCAGCTGTGGGTCTTTGAAGACTGCTGCCTTGATCTTGGGGAAACTGAGCAGGAAGTCAACGCCAACCGCGAGGCTCATAAAAATCACGGCGTCAAGTGCCAAGTAGAGCATTTCCCATCCCATGACATCCAGGTCGAACGGGCTTGGCTTGTTGTTTGGATCGATCGTGTACACCCCTGTGATCTCTTGGAGACTTAGGTTCAAGAGCCCACTGCCCAAGTTAAAAAGAGGCGAAAGACGCCAAAAAAACTTGAGCACCTTGTTCGCCGACTTGCTGCTCTCAACGATGTCGAGGATGAACGAGACAACCATCAAAATGACGCCCAAGATGAAGTTCGCGATGATCGTGTACGTCTGGGACGATGCGTGCTCCTTGAACAGGTACGACATGCAGTACGTGAACGGACAGATCGCCAATCCGAAAAGCAGAAACAGCAAGATCACTGCTGGGAATGTCGCCGACGTGCAAGTCGTGCAGCCGTTGCCCGTGAACGCCGAGATGTCGAACCCTTTGATCAAGACGATCGCCGCGATGAATGGGACCATGTACGTGACTATGTCCCAGATGTAGTTTGCCAGCCAGAACGCCGGAAGACTCACACCTGACACCAGCTGCTGGTGCTTCGAATTGTGCTCCGATTGCTTTTCCTTCACCAAGAACACCACAATCGACGCCGGGAAGAAAGCGAACGCGATCACAATGAAGATGCACGCCGTGAACGAGAGGAACGATCCGAAGAGCGCCTTTGTCGACGCCGTGTACGGCAGAGGAAACGTATTCACTGTCAGCGTTACATCCGATTTGTTGTCGCTGGTGCTACCGTCCACAGCGAAGAAGCGGTACAGAGCTTGGTCGAGAAGCGCCTTGAAGATCACCGAGCCATGAGTAGCTGTCGAGTTCACAAAGATGTGGTACCCAAACATCTTCTCTTTCGCAGAGCCATGCACCAAGTAGCCACCCATCTGATCTTCCACAGGCGCGACTGTCGCCGATGCCATGTTAGCATCCGACTTACCGAAAGCGCGCTGGTACGTCTTCTCACTGAATCGAAGGCAATAGCCAGTTGATCCGTTCACGTTCAGCTGCGATGTCGGGTACAAGACACCGAACACAGTTGGCGTCGCACTCGAGTATGGTGGGTTACCGATCTCTGCTGAAGTGAACTTGTGCGTCTTCCCTCCTGAGAAGAGAGAATCCATGGTGTACGAGCACCACTGACTGTCGTCTGCTTCGCAGTAGTATGGAATGTTCACATCTGCGCCACTTGCAAACTTCTCGGTCGTCAGCGGAAGCTTCACGTCTGATGTTGTAAGCGAGCTCGATTTCAGCAGCCCCAAGCCTGCGGCTAACAGTGTCACTGGAAGAATCGCGCTGAAAATGATCACTCGACGATCTCGCTTCGCAATGCGGAATCGCTTCAAAAGCAGCGCTGACAGGTGAACGAAGAACATTGTCCATCCGGACAAGTTCGCGATCGATGGACCCCTCGGTGGTGGCACCTCCTTCTTGTCCGAAGCTGCGTCTTTCTTCAATGTGTGCTGGTGATCTTCGTCTCCAGCCTCAGCTACTTTGATGAACACTTCTTCCAACGTCGTCACTGAAATACCGTACGACAGCACGCCGAGCTCCATCAACTTGTCGTCGAGCGCTTCGAACATCGACGCGAACTGAGCAGTGCTGTCCAATGGCAGCTGGAATGAAATCTCAGCGCCAACGTTGCTCAGAATCTTGGCATTCGCGACACTGGACGTCACGAACCCAATCAGGTCGTTCTCCTTGCAGTGCTCTCGCTTCACAAGAGTGAAGTTGTAGCCGGCGCCGTATCGGTTCTTTAAGAACATTGACGAACCACAGCAACGAAGCTCTCCCTCCGCCATGATCGCAATACGGTCGCCCAGGATATCAGCCTCGTCCATGAAGTGAGTGGTGAGGACCACCACGCGATTCTGACGATTGTTGAGCAGAATCTCCCTATCGTACATAGAACGCCACAACCATATTAGAAACGAGTACAGTTCACATCGCACCAGCTCTTGCAAGCACGTTTACTTACCAGGTGCTGCGACGACTGTACGGGTCCATGCCAGACGTCGGCTCATCCAAGAACACCAGCGAGCTGTCTCCGAGCAGGCAAATCGCCACAGACAGCTTTCGCTTCATGCCACCAGATAGCGAACCGGAATACACAGCGCGCTTCTCCGTCAAGCCGACCTCCTTAATCTTCGTCAACACCACGTCCTGCAACTCTACCCCTTTGTAGCCTTTGATGCGAGCGTAGAACAACAAGTGCTCTTCTACTGTCAGCTCGGAGTACAGGACGTCGTGCTGGAAACACAGACCCAACGACTGGCGAATCTGGTTCATGTTCTGGCTCAGTGACAAACCGTGGAAATACGCATCGCCATCCGACGGCGCGATGATGCCCGTTAGCATCGAGATCAGAGTGGTCTTGCCGGCGCCGTTGTGACCGAGAAGGCACGTGATCTGGTCTTTGTACATCGACAGACTCACTCCCCTCACAGCTCGCTTGATCCCGCCAGGAACAGCAAACTCTTTCTTGATGTTGCGGATCACTAGAGCCTCACCGGTCTTCTCTTGCTGGAGCAGTTCATCGCTCACTTTCTCCACATTTGGGTTGACCTCGATGACGGTCTCGTCCGAAGCCTGTGCGATATCGTTCACCTTCTGCGAGCTCTTGCTAAACCAATAGCTAGGTGATACTGGGAAATACCATTTCTCCGTCGTGCCGTACTCCTTCGGGATCACTCGCTCAAAGTAGAGACCTACAAGCGTGTACAGAATCGTGTCGAGGAAGAGCATCCAGAGCGCAATGTTGAAGCTGAAGTTGTCTGTCACGGTGGATGCATTCCCGAAGTTCATTCCCACACCAGTTGACTCCACAGACGCCAAAGATTGCACACCGAACGACAGTGCCACTGGAGACAAGAGACAGCCGCCTGTCTTGGAGCCGATAGTCGACGAGTCTGAAAATCCACTTGACACGAAGTACATGAAGAAGAAAAGAATCATTCCAGCGAATGCACCAGTTCGGGATCTCGAGAAGAGCGTGCTGACGAGGAAGCCGAAGCTGAGCACGCTCATGCTGAATAGGAAGAAGAACAGAAAAAGCAAGATGAAGTCGCTGTTCCCGAAGAGACCGCCAACGCTCGCAATCGCTTGGATGATGCTTCCAACGAAGAAAATGAGCGTGTACGTGATGTACCACGACAGGATGATCGAGCCTTCTTGAACACCGAGAATCTTCATGTACTCTCTCGATCGCGTCTCTTTCTCTTGAATCAGCACCACGAGCACTCGCGAAATCGCGTACAAGTACGCGAGCACGAAGATGAGTGCGAACACATTCTTGACCGAATCGTAGAATGGGGCGGACACAAAGCTCTCGATCGGAAATGCAGCAACGGATGTACCGAAATACGTCTGTGGTGCGATACGAAGAGGAAACAGCAGAGTTTCTCTATCAGCAGCAGTGATCAACTTCAATTCCTTCAAAGCCACTGTGCTACTGCCACCAAACGCGCGAGGGAGAGCAGTTTGAAGGAACATGTCTTTTTCAATCGACTCAAAGAGTCTGGCTTCCATGGCTGGGTCAGATGCTGCAACCGCCAACTCTTGCTGGCAAGTGCCGTTGGTCGACTTTGTAGCTGCGTCCCAGTGCGGCATACAGTTGAGGAACCGCGTGACTGCTGTTTGGAGCGTCATGAACCCCAGTCTTGTGTACACGCTGTTGTAAGTCATATCAATTGTGCGCTTGAACGGTGACTCGAATGCAGTCCCAATCGTTCGAGGCGCAGTGCCAATATCTTCGCGGGACTTCTGAGTCGAATTCAATCGGATCGAATACTCGACGGAGGCGTACTGACCAATAGAGGCGTCACCGGGGACTTGGTCGAACACAACTGCTCCGTAGATCTTGGGCTTCTCCAGCGATTTCCCGTACTCGCTGCCAGTGACGTACGCTTCAAGCTCTGCGTCCGAATTGAAGAACACCACACTATCTTCAAACGACGGGACAGTAACTTTACCAGTACCTCCTTGGATGGATGAATTCGAAAGCGCTGTACGAGGGTACCAAAGCTTCATGGTTTCGAAGAAATAGTTCCGAGTAAACGTGTTGTCGGGGGCGATAGCAAGCTTGTATGGAACAGCTTTGTCTTGGCACTTGGTAGGAATCAGCCATGGGGATGTCGCGACAGTGCTCACGCTCCCGTAGTAAGCAATCGCATTGACGCATTCGGTCTTGTCCGCTCCATCAAGAGTCGAGCTCGTTATGTCGCTGGCATATTGTACACCGAGATACATGAGCAATCCGGGCATGGTCGGCTCCGAAGCCATGTATCGCGGCTGGCTGACAGGAGTGCCAAACGCAATATCAAGGGTCCGCGAATTGTACCCGCTGGGATCGCCCATGGTGTACTGCTTCCCGGATGCCTCGCTGAATCCAGCTGGAACGTCGACATTGTCAGTGAGACTCTTGAGCGCCGTGAGCAAGATGATGAAAAGCACCGGCAGCAGCACTTCGCCCACTGTGGCGACTGCATGGCGCCTCTTGAGCATCCAGTTCTTCCATAGCAGGGTGCGAATATGCGTAACACGAGTCACAACGCGGGCGCCGGGGGGTGACCTGAACTTGAGCTCCTGGGCAGCCGAAGAAGGAGGACCCATCGACACGAGAGCTGTCTCGGATGACAGCAGAAGCTGGTCCTGGTTTCCCTTCGAGTGCTCTATTTTCAAACTTGGTGGTGCTCCGTGGGTCGTACCGGATTCTTTAGCGAGGGCTACAGATCCCCAAGCTGGAGTGGCTCCGTTGAGTCAGAGTGATCCCTTGTACTGGGCAAAGCTTTCGAATGGGTGGTGTTCCGTTGAGTCGTTGCTGCTTCTTGTACACGACGAGTCGTCGTCTTCAAAGTGCGTCGTCTGGAAGTCGAGGCAAAATGCAGAGTGAGCCTGGTGTTGATCAACACACACGGACTTGGATGAGCGAGCACCTTCTTCCGCACCGTTGGCGGCAGGAGACTAGTAGTGGGTTTCATGATTATCTTCTTTGCCTGAGAACAAGGATTACGCGGTGGTGGTGATGGTTATTTACAGCGCTGCATTTGAGATCGCGATCGCACTTGTGCTTGATTCACTTCTCGGCTCTCATGGTCTCCTGGTCTTGGTATATCGCCTGTATCACCTGAAATACACCACTACCGCTGCGTTTGTTGGTGGTTTCGCTGTAACTAACACCGCGGGCCCACCCAGAAATATACGGCTAGTAATCGATCGTGCTGCTGGAAATAAGAAAGAGAGTGAGCAGAGTCATCGATCGGCAACCACGAGCTGATAATCTCTCGGCCATGTCAAATGCATGCCACAGCGCGCCCTTGGACACAGTGTGATGTATGTATCGAAACGCTTTTCGAAGATGCATGCGATCAATCGGAAAAGCAGTCCAGAACAAAGTAAACATAACAAACTCCAGCAAGCGCAAACAAACGGCAACAATCAGCTTGACCTCACGTTATATACACATGAACGCAGTAAATACGCACAAACAGAGAGACGGTCGCTGAGTATCTGTCGCGTGCACGCGCGCATCATGCAAGCGCCTGCATCCCGCATCGGCTGGCCGCTTTTCCATTTGGGAGTTGCGTTGGTGAATGCGGTAATGTTGAAGTAGCACTGCAAAATCCCAAGTAAGTACGATTTGAGTATCTAACCCGATAAAGTACGACAAATCAGCCGCTTGGCTTCGACAACTGCACCATCGCGTATCAAACTGCTGGCTGCGTTTTCCATTTCTGGGGATTATCAGACAAGCATCAACAAGCGAACAACACAAGCGAACAGAGCGAGATGCTGTCGCGTGGACGGCGCGTGTACGGCGGCAGCGGTGGCAGATGGAAAGGTTGGCGCAGAGAGTGGAACGAGATGCCGCAGTACCTGAAGGTGCTAATCACAGGCACGGGCGTCGCGACTGGGAGTGAGTGAAGCGACGTAGTTTGCAGTGCGCATGGTGTCTTTTCTTGATTGCGGGCAAAATTAACGTTTGTGTTGTGGATGCATGTGTGCCGTAGCGTATGTAGTGAGCCACATCGAGACGATGCCTCTGACTGGGCGACGCCGGGTCATGTTCCTGTCGCCATGTACGTAAGCTGCAGATGGGATTCATCGCGTTGGCGCTCTCTTTGCACGCTTTCTCATTCATCCCTCTATCATTTGTCTGGCATATGCAGTGAGCGAAGAGCGATTGGGGCAACAAGCATTTCAGGTACGTGCTTGTAGCGACAGAGCGAGAGATAATATCCGCGTCCCTATTGTCATAGCTGACTCTATGGGGTGTATGCACCTTAGGAAATCATGCAAGGAGAGCGAATCTTGCCAGCGCTACATCCGGTATTGCTCAAACTGCTTGGGTTTGATTTTGCTAGCGAGCGTGGTGGTTTATGTTGTACTAGCAACACTTTCTTGTCGTCCTAGTAGATGTCGCGTGCCGTGCAGCGTGTAGGCGATAAAATCATGGAGCAGTCGGACAATCCGTACATGAAGTGGCAGTTCCACGTGATCGAGTCGCCCGAGCCGAACGCGTTCTGTCTGCCTGGTGCGTATCTGAGGTTTGCAATGCGAGAGATCCCGTTGTTGACATATTTTTTTGTCGTATCCATGTCGTGTGTATCAGGAGGAAAGGTATTCGTGAACTCCGGACTCTTCAAAGTGCTTCGGAATGAGGACGCGCTTGCCGCCGTGCTCTTCCACGAGGCGGCGCATGGTATCGCTCGTAAGTGGTTGCCTTTCGTTGTCTCCAACAGGTAGGAGTAGCTTACAACTCCAATGGTTGTGTGTGTATGACTTGGCAGGTCACGGCGCGGAAAAGGTGTCCTTCAGTTTGCTGGTCTATGGTCTGCTGGCTTTCTTCGTTCCGGACTACGGACAACTCAGTGACTTGCTCGTGAAACTTGCGGTGGACCTACCGTTCTCCCGCAAGCTGGAGCTGGAGGCCGACTCCATTGGGCTGCGGCTCATGGCCAAGGCGTGCTACGATCCGCGCGCGAGTATCCAGATGAACGCATCGCTAGGTCAGCTGCAGAAGAACAACGCTGCGGCGCAGTTCAAGTACTTTTCGACCCATCCACCCAGTGCTGAGCGAATCAAGGCACTTCGACAGCAGTTGCGCGACGCGATGGAGATCTACGAGGCCTCGGATTGTGCGGTGAAGAGGAGTTCGTTCTACAAAGTGATGGAACCATAAAAGAAGAGATCGCAGGTATCTTTGTGGACAAAATTGTCGAGCGTGCTGTATGGTTGTCTTCCAACAATGTCAACCCTTTGACATCTGCAGAAACTATTAAATACTATGACTGTCGAATCAGATACAAAGAAACAGATACACAACCCTGGCGCGTTCGATTGCTGAAAAAGCAAGCATGTATTATTGCATTAAGCTTAAACACTACTAAAAACAGCAGCGCAGGTGCGAGCGTTCGTTCGCTCGATCGTCCGGACTTTGCACAAGAGACGCTTAGTCCTTGTACTCGACGGCGGTGACCTTGCCGAGCATCTTAAGACGGTTAGAGTCCATGACGGCAATACGGGCGAGGCCCTGGCACTGCTCGAAGGTGTCGAGGTACAGAAGCGCGGTTGGCTCGAAGACGACCTCAGCCTGCTCGAACTGCGACAGCTCCTCTGGGTTCTCCACCTTCTCGTTACCGGTCTTCTTCGACTGCTTCCAGTTGATCGCGGTCATGCGGCACGCCACACGGGCGGTACGCGAGAAGATCACTGGGCAGTAACCCTTCTTGAGCACACCTGGGTGCTCCTGCACGAAGACCATGGCCGTGAAGGTCTTGACGGCCTTCAGGATGCCCTGCTTCTCGATGTAGATGACGTCACCCACGGCGATCTTCTCGTCCTTGCCAATACCCTTGATCGACATGCCGACGTTCTCACCTGGACCGGCGGCCGCCAACTGCTTGTGGTGCTGCTCAATCTGGAACATCTTCTTGCCGCGGATGCCCGAAGGAGCGAAGCCGACGATGTCACCTGGGCGCACCGTACCCTGCTCCACGCGACCGCAGATAATCTGACCGACACCCTTGATGTTGTAGATGTTGGAGATTGGCAGACGCAGAGGAGCGTCTGGCTGACGCTTTGGTGGCTTGATGAGCTTGTCAAGGGCGTCCAAGATGGTCCATCCCTCGATCACGGTGGTTGGGTTCATGTTCGCCTTCCAGCCCTTGTACCATGGCGCCTTCTCGGACTTGGTCACCAGGTTCTCGCCGTGGAAGCCCGAGTATGGGATCACTGGCACCTTCTTTGGCTTGAAACCGATCATGGTAATCATCTTGACGAACTCGTCCTTGATTTCGTTGAAACGGGTCTCCGACCAGTCGCACGAGTCCATCTTGTTCACGCCGACGATGATCTGCTCAATGCCGAGCAAGAAAAGAAGACGCGCGTGCTGACGGGTCTGACCTTCGTCCACACCGAGCTTTGGGTCGGCCTTGGCGATGGCGGCTTCGAAACCACCCTTCTCGGCTGGCACCAAGATGAGCGCGGCGTCGGCAGAGCCCGAACCGGTGATCATGTTCTTGATGTAGTCCTTGTGGCCTGGCGCGTCCACAATCGTGTAGTGGTAGTTTGGCGTGTAGAACTCCTTGGTGTTGCACTGGATGGTCACACCACGTTCACGCTCTTCCTTGCACGTGTCCATGTAGTACGCGAACGCGAACGACGACTTGCCCTTCGAGTCGGCCTCAGCCTGGAGCTTGGCCATCTCACGCTCACCGATGCCGCCCAACTTGAAGATCAAGTGACCGGTGGTGGTCGACTTACCGGCATCGACGTGGCCGCACACGACGAGCGACAGGTGTTCCTTCTTAGCAGCTTCAGCCATTGTGATCGAGTCTTCTCAAATTCGAAAATGAGCTCCCAGCGAAGCTCAAACCCAGGCCACCACACACAGAGGCAGCAGCAATAGGCAAAGCGGATCCAATCCATTCACACGAAGAGAGAAGGAGGGGCAAGGGAGCATTCTTGACCACCGATTGAGAGGAGTCCCTCATTGGCTTAAATAGCATGTTCCAGAGGGAAAGGATTGGATGAATTTCGCATTCTCCCAAACCATACAAAAAGCAACTCAGAGGGGGAACTGCTGGCTGCGGAGAGAGAGGGCAGCGGCGGGAACCAGCATCCTCGACCCATCCACACAAAGAACCTTCCAGAGAAGCGATTAGGGGAAAGACCAGTCGCTCTGCCTCTCAAAACGGATACTCAGGTCTTCGACGAGCTGGCATCTGCATTTATGGCTCGGAATCGCTCTTCTAGTGTCGAGCCCCTCCAAAGCGATCGCTATACTCGAGGGTCAAACCCTGTGAGAAAATTGTCCGCCGTTTAGCTCAGAATCTCGATTGTAACGTCTGGAGTGCTCTCAATCGCTCCGGTACCTACAATTTGATGCCAATCGACTCAGGCTCGCTATTTATCTCAGATCTGAGTCAATACCGCTATGATCCCAGAACAGACCCAGATCAGAAAGAGAAACTCCCGAACAAGGAACAAAATCTCAACAACCACTCGTAAATTCTCGTGGCTCTCGATCGAACACGTGCACCTTCATCAGTTTGGTTTGTTGTTAGTAGCCACAGCTTAGGCACGGCTTGGCGCAGACAAAGGGCTTCGAAAAGTGTACCCAGACTCAGACACCATCACTCACCAAACCCAAAAACAGGTTCAAATTTACCCATACTACTCAGTAAAGTACGAAATATTTTTACGTTTTCACATGCGTCCCAAAAAGAAAGTGAATGTGTGCAAATGTGCGCGAGTGAATGCGCGTGTCAGCGGCGTGTAGACGAACACGCACTGAAGGAGGAGCGAGCAATCGAGCGAGCGCCGCTGCGTCCTGTTTGGAAGGACTGATCAAGATTGCACGCTGTATACTGCGTGTACCAGTTTGCGGCCGCTGGTGCTTGATGCACGGAGTCTCGACGAGCGCTGAGAGGCGAGGCGCTGCTTTCGTAGACAATGGTAACGAGTTGCCATGTTCGTTCGACCCCAACGATGATTCTTGCCGAATTGTATTGTATATGGGATGCGTGTATTTGTAAGTGCTATGCAGGCTTGATAAATAAATATGCATCCGCGAAAGGCAGTGAAGATGTGTCTAAAAGAGATTGCACGACGCCGAGAGGCGCTGCACCCACTCGGGACGCTCGATGTGCGCAAGAACGCGCGTCGTGAGGAGCTCCCAGAGGATCGCGGCAAAGAAGTGGCCGACGAACATCATAAGCATCTTCCAGCGGTAGTCGAACGGTATGGGCATGAGCTGGAACGTGTCGCCCACGACCCCCGAGGTGTCCAGCATGAACCACAGGTTCACGCCCAGCACGACGACCAGGAGCGCCGTAAACGACTTGTTCGTGTAAAACGGCAGGCGAAACGGGTCTTTGATATTGAACGCCACAGCCACCGAGATGTAGAGCATGTGGCCGAAGAGCCACACCGCCGTGTCTTCGTACGAGTACGCGTTGTCTTCGCTGTTGTACGCGAGGTAAATTGCGCAGCTGTCCGGCACGGTGCGGTCTCCACTCAGGTACACCATGCCATCTTGGATCCTGCAGAACCAGCTCGTGGTCTGGTCCTTCAACAGCACGAAGTTCCCGGCGAAGAACGCGAGGAAGATCGCGATCTGGCCGACGATTGAGCACACGATCGTGGGCGAGAAGAGCGTTCGTGGTGGTCGTACCAGCGAGAGCTCCTCTGACGCCCCAGTGTAGAGCATCGTGATGGAGAGTCCAAGCACGATTGCCATGTCGTCCCATACGTACTGGTTGTTGGAGAGCACGAGGTCAAAGTGGGCAAGCGTCGTCGCCATCGCGAGCTGAATCAGCGGATAGAGCACCATGAACTTGAAGCCCAGGAACGACGTCATGATCGCGCAGCGCCCCTCGCGGATCAGCACAGGCACGTCTAGGATCGACTTGTCTTTGCTCGTGAACGGCGCGACGATCGACGCCTCGACGCCGCTGAGCAGCGCGAGCCCGACGTGTGCAGCTTTCAGCGCGCCGCAATCATTCGTGCCGTCGCCACACATGCCGACAATCTGCCCCATGTCCATGAGCTGCTCGACGATCCAGGTCTTCTGCTGTGGACGGATACGCGCAAAGATGAGTGTGTTGCGCAGCAAGTGCTGGATCGACTCGTCCTCGCACTCACTGCGTAGTTTCTCCAGCGCGGACCCTGTGATCGCGATGTCGTAGGTGTTCAAGAGTCGACTGATGCTGGATCCGGTGAAGTGCTGCCACTCTGCTGAGCCGTTCTCTGCCTTTGCGGGATCGGCGTCGAAGAGCTGCACGTCGCCGGTTTTTTCGTTCAGGTCGACGACTGCGATCTGCGATTTCATCTTCATCTTGAGCTCCGATCCCACGTGCAGGGCGGTGTACGGGTTGTCGCCCGTGATCATACGGATATCCATTCCTGCGCCATAGAGCTCTTCCACCACGGCTGTCGATTCCGGCTTGAGCGCGTTTGCGAAGCGCGCGAGGCCGACAAACTCGAGTCCAGACTCGACTTGCTCGCGATTGTCCAGATCCAGCGACTCTCCCTCGGCGACTTGCTTGACTCCGAAGCCGATGCAATAGTTCCCTGCAGCTGCGTACTTGCGAGTCAACCGATCCAAGTTCGCAGGAATGGTCAATGAAATCGCCCCGATCTCCTCTGGGGACCCCTTCACCCAGATGAACTGCTCTTCAGTCTCTATGTTTCGAATGAGGACACTGGAGCGCTGCACGCGAGCGTCAAACGGAAAGCGCCTAAGGATCTCGTAGCTGACAGACTTGGAGTCGACGTCGCACGTCACGAGGACGGAGTTGTTGTCTGACGACGACCCGAGTTTGCAACGAGTGGCTGCAAACATCACCTTGTCCAGCGCGTAGCCCTGTTTGTCAACGGAGAGCTCATGGCACGTCGCCATTCCGAAGCGTAACTTTCCTGCATCGGTCATCCTGGTCGCGGCAAGGTCCTGAGCGCTTTCCGAGACCACTTCCACGCCAGCAAAAGTCAAGGCTTCTTCGGTCAGTGTCCCCGTCTTGTCAAAGCAAAAACACGTCAGTTGACCGCAGGAATTGATGCGACGGACTTCCATGCACGCGATCCCGCGCTGGCGCAGACGCACGAGCGCGAAGTTGATCCCAGACGAGAGCACAAGCGGCAGAGCAGGTGGCACGGCGATGGTGATCAGATCGAGAGAGTGGATGATGGTGTATCCAAAAGTGTTTCCGATATCCGCAGCATCCACGACGCGCTTAACGAACGCAGCAATTGCGATCGCGACCAGCACGGATAGGTACCGGTAGCTGTCCCGCTCGAATTCGAAAGTGAGCTGTCGAGGGTAGAGAATGCTTCGGAAGAGCTCGCCTTTGCCCGTCGAAAAGCCCGTGTTGAGCACGACCGCCTTGCATTCTCCACAGCTTTCTCGGACGCGTGTGATCTTGGATCCGGCATGGAGAAACGACACTTTGTGTTGCTTGCGCACATCAAAGTCCGTGATCACCCCCTTGCCGACTGCTGGCGCCTTTGTCACAGGGAGCGCTTCGCCTGTGATGGACGCTTCGTCCGACTCACAGGCACCCGAGAGCAGAAGCATGTCGGCGCAGACGGCTTCTTCCGCGAGCACGACGATGTCCCCAGGCACGAGGTCCCGCTCGTGGATCTTCTTCTTGTCGTTGTCGCGGATGACCTCGACCTCGCGGTCGCTTCGCACCATTTCGCGCAGACGATTCGTGTTAGAGACTTCGCAGTAGGTCTCCCACATGAGTGAGAGAGCGGACAAACAGATGATCACCGCAGCGTACACGATGTACTCTTCGATGAACCAGACCGTGGCGCTGAAGACCTGGAAGAGGTAGAATGGGTGCATGATCTTTGAGAACATGAGTTTCGCAATCTGCGGTTTCTCGATGTCGACGACGTTGCTTCCGTAGAGCTCCAACCGCTGAGCCACTTGCTGGGTTTCACTCAGTCCCGTCTCGATGCGAGCGTCGATCGCACTGAGGTCCTCGGAGATGCTGGCCAAGTAGCGCTCGTACTCGCCCTTGTCGTGGTCATACATGTAGCGGTGCTTCTTGAACTCGAACCAGATCCAGTGCTTCTTGGCGTCGCGCTTCTCGATCGCAGTGAACGATTCGGCGCCATCGGCGCCATCGGTGCTATCGGTGCCACCGCCTCTGGTGAAGAAGTTTTGAACTCTCTGTTTGAGATTCACTCTTGGCTTCTGAGGGCGGTTCACCTTCACTTCGGCCCAGACCGACCGGAAGCCATCTTCGTGCACCAGGAGGAGCAGGATGTGCGCTCTCTCGAACGACGATTGCGGCAACCGCTGCCTTGCCAGGTGCGTGTACACCTGCGGGAACCAGAGCGTGAGGATCAGCAGCGACCCGAGCGAGAGCACCACCAGGAGACAGTAGAGGATGAAGTGCGGCCACGAGTCCGCGTAGGGCACGATGCGCACGAACTCGTTCGGCGCGTGCACCAAGTCACGTCGACCGACACTGAGGTTGGCCACAGGCACGACGTGAAACGCCTTGTCAAGGGGCTTCATCGTGGCGATTGCTGACTTGACTAACACCTGAAGCGCGTGCCTGAGGTGCAATCTGCAAATGAGTCAATGGAAGATAACCCTCGAAGGCTCGATGAGCCAAGGCTTCGGCTTCAGCTTTGCGACTGCGAAGGAGCTCTTCTTGTCGGCAGCGACCAAGATACTTTTTGCTCTGGATTGTGGAACTTACGAGTCTGAGGAGTAAAGAAAACGGCCGAGTTACGTTGACGAGTGCTCTATTTGCAGTATTGGCGGGGCAGTTTTGGAACTCGCAATCCATCAAGACCCACACAGCCATCGCGGATCCATTTTCCATTTTTGACGGATACCAGATTTAGAAACTCCGACGAGAAGCGAATCCTATTTGCTGTACTCGTTTTGGGATTGCCACCGATCATATTCTGCCTGCGAGCCACATCAACAAGACGCCCTCAAAATTGACAAGATCTTCGGTGCACCAAGTCCCAGTCGCTGATACCCATGAAGTCCAACAATATTCAGGGAGTGCGTGTTTATCCAGAGGCAGACAAAAGCACATACGTTCACACGCCACGCAGAACTTTCGTTCGAGGCCCTCCGCCGTCGCTTGCGCGCCTGGGTTCTCTTATTGGGAAGAGATCACACTCACGAATTGCTCCATTCGCTCGCCCCTGTAGCTCTGTGAGCTTTTAGTTTTGAGAAGGTGTCGCCCCTCATCATCTCTCGCTTCATCAATGCTCATTCAGTTCACAGGACAGGTGACGATGAAAGAAGAAGATGCTCGCGCTTTGTCTTTTTCAAGTCAAAAATCACACATTTCAGATGACGGATGGAGGAATGTTCTCACGTCCAGAGACGGGGCACAATGGGAGATGGGGTGGGTGAGGATTTTGGACCAAATTCACACCTTTATATCCTTACAACGTAGAATCATATAATATACATGCAGTATCAAAGCAAAGTAGCCTCTTTGAATGATATAAATAGGCAAATCACTGTAATCGCATTATGCAGGGTGAAATACCCACTGAAAAGACAGGCTCACAATGTGACGGTCAGCCAGCTGGTGATGGGGCGCGTTCTGCAGAGCGGGCGGACGATCTGCTTTCCTCCAAAGCTTTGGTTCCCTTCTTCCACCTGCGCCAGACAGCGTGAACATGGCGAGGACACCGTACCGTCCAGCCTGTATGCAGCCCGTGCTTGCGTCACGCGCACGCGCGACGGCATGTCAGTCGGTCAGTAGCGCGCTCTCTCTCGGGGGTACAGTCGAGCGGAAGGCGCGTGAGTAACAACACCCGAATACATTTCCGCATTAAAGCCCAGGACGACGGCGGACGAGCAACTCCTCCATACACTCGCGCATTTGCAAGTTGTCGCTCCTTTAATTACTAGTCGCCCCGCCGACTATTATCCCCCTCTCGTCTCTCTCTCTCTCCGTTACCACTCACATGCTGCTTCAGCGCACAGGCGCGATCTGCGCGGCGACGTCGCTACTGTTGCTGCTGCAGGCGGTCACCCCCGTGCGCGCGCTCAGTGACGCGAACGTCTGCAGCTTCGCGACCGCAAACCTCTACGTGCGCGACGCGTCTCAGACCGCGTTCCCGCCGGGCTTTCTCTCGTGCGTCGGCGCCGACAGCCAGCCAATCGCGCGCTGCGCATCCTGCAAGTGCCGCGACAAACAGTCCGGGTCCACGGGCGGCAAGACCGTCGAGTGGGGGCTCTGCATCGAAGGCACCGAGGCGTGTGTGACGTCGCAGACCCCCGACCGCGAGTACTGCGGGAACGACACCGAGAGCGGCACGAGCTTCCGCCCGGGTACTGTGTCGGGTGCCAACACGGACAACACAGACACATCGGCGGTGTCCAAGAACGCGGACGGCGTCGAGGAGCTCGCGTCCAAGAACGGCATCTCGAACGGCAGCAGCAAGTCGTCGTCCGCGAGCGCGTACGTGGTCGGCGGCTGCGCGGTGGCCGGCGTGGCCGCGATTGCGATGTTCGCCGTCGCACGCAAGCAGAAGAACGAGGCGCGCGAGCTCGGCACGCCCATGCAAGGCTCAGGGGCCGGCCCAGTCTACGACCACAATAACACGTCCAAGGCGACCACGCTCTCGGACTCGACGATCTCGTTCAAGAATCGCCTCTCGGAGCGCATGTCGGGCGAGTCCATTCTGGACGAGGACTCGTATCGAAGCAACAAGCCGCTGCCACCACCGCCCGCAAACGGCCGCTTCATCAACCAGCAGCAGCAAAGATACGAATCCCAGACCGGCAACAACCTCTACGGCGCGCCACCGAGCTACGCGGTGGCCACGGCCAACCAGCAGCAGCAAGCGATGGCACCGACGAGTGCCCGCCCAAACGGAGAAAGCATGATCCGCGACTCGAGCTTTTTCGGCTCTGAGTTCGATGAGCGTTTCACCATCGAGGACAGTTCGGTGCCGCAGCGCAGCGGCTTCGAGAGCATCGCGTACGGCAAGAGCAACGACGCGAAGCCGGACTTTGAGTCGTCCTTCATGTCTGTGACCGCCAGCGGCTTCGACTCGTCTTTCGCGTCTGTGAACGACTTTGAGGCGTCCCACGGCGACCTGGACGCCACGAACCGCCTGGGCGACTCGATGTACGACAGCCGCAACACGAGCCTGAGCATCGAGTCGGACGGACTCACGATGTTCGAGCGCGATACGGCAGCCAGCGAGTTCCTGCGCGAGTCGACCGACAGTGTCGTGTTCAGCGGCAGCTCCAGCTCGCTCTCCTTCTACGAGGACGAGTCCCGATCGCCGCGCAAGTCGATTGAGTTTTAATCGACGCTACCAAGAAGTACGTAGAGCAAGCACACAGAGAGAACCTGAGAGATTGTAATGAAGGTGGTGTTAGTGCAGTCAGTCGCCATGTGTGCAACCATAACGTAAAAACATGGACTGGACCTCCATTTTGGCATTGGTTCGCCATCCATTTTCCCATTGTCTTCCCACTCTTTACTCAATGAAAAAGAAACGCGCGTGGGCCTCCAATTGAAGTGGAAAGTTGACGCGCCTCAGTGGGCTCAATGGAGCAATGGAGCAAATCGCTTCAAGATAATACAACGCGGAATGTGGGCAACAACCAAGGAGAAAGCGACCATTTCTTTTCTTTTAAGCCAGGCTCAGCCTTCAACTCTCCCGACGCGCCTACGGTACACTCGAATAACAGAAACACATAGCGACCAGTTTTGTGACGCCAGCGCTGGCTTTGAGACCTGAAGAAGAGCTCGCTTCGCTTCCTGTGAGGAAGGCACCGTGTGCGACTCGCAGGTCTCACAGTCAAGTCCGACAAAGGCTGTGGAGCGAATATTGTGTATGGCCTGTTGAGCAAGTTCCCTGTTTCCAAGACTGCGCTGCATGGGGTGCATGGCTGGACTAACGTGTTGAAGGGATCAGATCCTCCTGCAAGGCGGCTCACGACAGGCTCAATCTACCTCAGAGTGTTGACTGGCGGCACGTGGTGCCTCACCACTCGCTTAACCTCTGAGCGAGCCCTCGGCTTTTCGTGTTGCAATGAGAAAGTGGCTGGAGGCACAGATCTTGATTGCCAACTTGGCCATTCAGACTACAGATTATTTTATCCGGAAATTATTTTGTATACTTAACCAGTAGTTGGTTCCATACAGCTGAAAGCACCTGTGCGGGTGCTTAACCAGCCATATGCATACATGTATATTGAACTGTGGCTTGAGTCTACTGTGCTGCTTCTCGAAAGCTTCAGGAGCTGTTTGTTAGAAGATGCTTCGATTCCCAAAATGCATCGAATCACAGCACCCAAAATTAAAACGCTCGGTTTCTTCTAGTGTAATCCCGTACAAACTGTGTTTTAGGCAGAAGCGTGTTTTCAATTTGGGCGAAAATAGGAAAGTGATGTGGGATGATAGCTGAAGCTGATGGGCGTGGTGGGATGCGGGAAATCGCGTGTGTGGTTGTGAGGGTCTGGTCCTGCTGCTTGCTGGCCGATTCCATCCGCAGTGCGTGTGTGTTGCGTGTGTTAGCTGAGGTGAGTGTATCAGCGTGATAACCAGCCTTGGTCGTTCTCTCTTGATCTCTTCCTCTTGCTACAGTACGATGAGGAGGAAGGACACTCGATGAGCTCTCCACGTGGGTGGGTCCCAGAGGCTGGTACCTCACGGGGTCTCGCGCTCCTGCTCGCTTCTTCAGTCGTTGGCATTCTCGCTTTCACTCTGCAGGTCGCAGGAGGTCTCCGCTCACCAGCATCCTCCCCATCAGCTGCCTGCCCATCAGTCAGTCAGTCAGCCGGTCGGTCCAGTTGTTAATCAGCCAGGCTCCGAAGCCTGAACAAGAGAAAAGGGGCTGCTGCGTCGGAGGAAAAAAGAACCTGCCACCCGACCCGCGTTCACCAACAGAAGCAAGAGAGAGAGAGAGCAGGTGATCACTCCACTGACCAACCGATCTCCGCCGCACAATCCTTCCTTCGTCGTCCTTCGGTCTCCCAGCCAAGCCAGAAGCAGGAGATGAAGAGCCTGCAGGAGCACCTCGTGATGCCCGTGGACGACTACGCGGGCCGCCGCTCGCAGCTCGTGTACGCGCCGAGCGAGCACGTCAAGATCGTGCCGTACGCGTTCTCATACGTGCGGCTGGCACTCTATTGGGCGCTCGTGCTGATCACGTGCACGCTGCTCGGCATCGTGTCGGTCTGGTTTCCGCAGCTCTTCACCTGGATCGCGCGCGCGCGCCTGCCGTACTCGTCCGTGGGCGAGGCCGACTTTGTGCTCGTGCTCATCCACGAGGACGGCTTCCGCTCGCAGTACGTCGAACAGAAGGTGCACCGCCCGGTCCGTAACGCGTCGTCCCACGAGGACCGCACCAAGCTGCCGTGGGTCTGGTTCGAGTTCAAGAAGCATCGCTACGTGTACAACCACGAGAAGGGCGAGTTCGAGCGCTACCTAGCGAGCATCTCAGAGGACCTGAGCAAGATCCAGGCGCGCCTGCACTCGGGGCTGGACGCGCATACGGTGAGCGCCAAGATGGAGCTCTTCGGCGCCAACCTCGTGGACATCCAGGCGCCCAAGATCCCGATGCTGCTTTTCACCAAGATCGTGCATCCGTTCTACCTCTTCCAGGCCTTCAGCGCCACGGTCTGGTTCCTACAGGAGTACACAGTCTACGCCGTCGTGATCCTCGTCATGTCGGCCGCGTCGCTCACGTGGGAAATTTACTCGGAGGTCTCGAACAGCAACCGCCTGCGCAACCTCGTGCGCAGCGACCGCGTGGTTGAGGTCATCCGCGCCGAGAAGCACCTCAAGGTGCACGAGACCGAGTTAGTCCCGGGGGACATCGTCGCGGTGGTACCTGGTCCAATGGTGGCGGATCTGCTGCTGCTCTCTGGCGCGTGCGTGGCGGACGAGGCGTCGCTCACGGGCGAAGCGCTCCCAGTAAACAAGGAGCCGGCCTCGGGCTCGGGTGTCCTCACGGAGGTGGACGCGCGCACGCAGTACAAGGCGAGTTTCCTGCACGCCGGCTCGACCATCACGCGCGTGCGCGACGCGAGCGGTAGCTGCCGCGGCGTGGTGCTCAGCACGGGCTTCTCCACGGGCAAGGGCGAGCTCTTCCGCAGCATCATATTCCCCAAGCCCATCTCGTTCGAGTTCGAGCGCGACAGCTACCGGTACCTGGCGGTGCTCGCGGCGATCGCCATCGCGGCGTTCATCAAGCGCGTGGTGGAAGGCGCCCAGGGCGGCTCAACGGTCGGCGAGACGTTTGTCAACTCACTGGATCTGATTACGATCGCCGTGCCACCGGCGCTGCCCATCGTGCTCTCATCCGGCATCGGCTTCGCGCTCAGCCGCCTCAAGGCCGGCGGCATCTTCTGCATCGACTCACAGCGCATCAATTCGTGCGGCCAGCTCTCGTGCTTCTGCTTCGACAAGACCGGCACGCTCACGCAGGAGTATTTGAATCTCGTGAGCGTCGATGTCGTGGACGACGCACACCACGCGCTACAGAACGTCGGACTGGAGATCCCTGAGACCTTCCGTTTGGCTATGGCGACGTGCCACGGGCTGTCCGAGACCGACGGCCAGCTGCAGGGCTACTCGCTGGACCTCGCGATGTTTGAGGCCTCCAAATTTGCCCTGGAGTACGTGCATGACAAGGCCAAGGGTGGCAACTACATTGCGATCGCGACGTCCAGTGACAGCGACAAGCGCAAGTTCGGCATCGTCAAGCGCTTCGCGTTCGACGCCGCGTGCCAACTCTCGAGCGTTGTCGTGGAGGACCTGGAGTCCCTCAAGCGCTTCGTTTTCGTCAAGGGCTCACCCGAAGCGATCCGCGCGATCTCGACGAACGCGCCAGCGGATTTGCACCACAAGACGCTCTCGTACTCGGCCGAGGGCTACTACTGCATCGGCTTTGGCGTCAAGGAGCTGGACGCGAGCGTGATGCTGGACCTGAACAACCGCCAGGCCGTGGAGAGCGCGATCCTCTTTGAAGGGCTCGCGGTCTTCAAGAACGAGCTCAAGCCCGAGACTAAGGGCATGATCGACGAGCTTTACGTGGCGGAAATCGACATCCGCATGATCACGGGCGACAACGCGCTCACAGCCGTGCACGTCGCGCGCGAGCTGGACATGCAGCTCAAGGACAAGGTCGTGGTCATGGACGTGGACGAGAAGACCGGCAATACAGTGTACCTCTCGGTCGACTCAATCAGGGCTACGGACGTGATGGAATGGCTCGAGATCAGCGACGCCAACTTTGCGCAAGTGATGACCGAGTACTCGATCGCGATCACGGGTGCCGCGCTCGACAAGCTTCATCGCGAGGTGGGCGACGACACGATGAAGCAGCTACTGCGCCAGACGCTCATCTTCGCGCGCATCCGACCGCAGCAGAAGACCTGGATCGTCGAGCAGCTCATGGAGCTCGGACTCATCGTCGGCATGTGTGGCGACGGCACGAACGACTGCGGCGCGCTGAAAGCCGCGCACGTCGGGCTCGCGCTGTCGTCTGCCGAGGCGTCGATCGTTGCACCGTTCACGAGCAAGGCCAAGTCGATCCTGGACGTGCCTGTGCTGATCCGCGAGGGGCGCTGCGCGCTCACGACGTCGTTCCTGGGCTTCAAGTTCATGGTGCTGTACCCGATCATCCAACTAGGCATGGCCAGCACGCTGGCGCAGGTGGGGCTCAACTCGGACCTGGACCTGCTGCTCTCGAACAACCAGTACTTGTGGGATGACCTGGCGATCGTGCTCGTACTGGCGATCACGATGCTCTACACGGGCTCGTCCACCAAGCTTTCGAAGGAGAAGCCACCGAACACGCTCTTCTCGCTCACAATCGTCGCGTCGATCCTAGGCCAAGTGACACTCTTCGTGGGCTTCTTCGCGATCCAGTTCGTAGTGATGGCGAACGCGAGCTGGTTCTGCACCGTCAAAGACGGCTACGCGTTCCAGACCGAGAACGACACGAACGTGTCGCCCAACTGCGCGGTGTACGCAGACTTTGACATCGTCGAGGGCGAGTTCTCGTTCGAAGACACGACTGTGTGGCTCTTTGGCCACCTGCAGTACATCGCTGTGGCCGCGGCGTTCAACATCCGGGACCCGTTCCGCCTGCCGTCCTACTCGAACAAGCTCTTCACGGTCGTGCTCGCGGCCGTGCTGGTGATCAACGTCTGGTTCCTCATGGACTTCTCCACGGGTGTCTCGGACGCGTTCCAGGTCATGCCACTGCCAAGTGCGCACCGCTGGAAGATGCTGGCGCTCTTCGGTGGCTACTTTGGCGCCGCGGTGCTCTGGGAGATGGTCGCCACGCGCGTGCTCCCAAAGATGCGATAGCAACCTCCCCGGTGCAGCAGCAAAGAGAGAGAATGTGTGTTGGTTGTGTCTAAAGTAGGCATTTGTTCCTCAGGTCGTTTGCGAATAGCTCAGTTTGACGCAGAACAAAATTGCGTCACCAGGATCTCGTTCGCATTCAAATAAATAATGGAACGAGATATTGGCACCTGATGCACGCATGGTGAATAAAGTGGAATCACAAGCGGTCGTTGGTTTTGCTCGTCATCGTGTGGCCGGCTACCAACGCTCTCCTCGCCGATGAAAGAGTTCTTGGGTAGCCAGGGAGCCCAGCAGTAGAGACGCGGCAAATTCGATTTCTGTCTGGTCATATGCATTCTCTCTCACACGTCGCATGAAACGCTCACACGTCACAAATCAGACCACCATTCAATGACATGCCACTGAAACGAATGGGCTTTTCCACCCAGCTCTCTATTGTGTCTCGCGTGCGTCTCTGTACTGCTCTATCCTGCGCAGTCTCCCACCCTTCCGCCACCGCCAGCCTCTGTTCCATTCCGCAACCAACACCCACAAACGGCAGAAGCAACAGCAGGCAGAAGCAGCAACAGACAGAATGTACAGCAAGGAGTACGTCTTCCCGCTGGCGCTCACGCCTGCGTGGCGCGCCGAGATCGAGAGCCTGACGGTGGGCAAGCTCACGGACATGCTGGGCGTCGAGGTGGACACAGTCATGGCGGTACGTGCGTAGGAAGATAGATCTGTGTGTGGATTGATAGGCTGGTAGATGGCGCGATGGCCGGGTGGTTTCCCTTTTTTCTCTCTCCGTTTTCTTCTTCTCGGCTCGCGTCTTCTTCGTCGACCGTCTGTGGCCGCGACGACAGAGGTCAGTAGTGGTGTGTTGCACATCCCATGTGTGGACATCGCGGCGTTTCCGCCCCTCTTGCGTTGAGGGAATTTGCTCTTGATTCTCGTTGCATGGCAGTGGTGTGCGTTTGTTCTTTCTTGTGTGCGTTTGTTCTTTCTTGTGTGCGTGTGTGTGAGTGAGATAGTCCCCTCCTAGTCTCCTGTGATCGCTGAAATCAAGAAACCAAGAAGGGCCATAAAGAAGAAACAACAACTCCAAGAACCCGAAGAGAGCGCCAAAAGATCGCACAGCCCACAAGATCACCAGTCCAAAGAAGTGAAGCAACCAGTCAGCAGCATACATCCGCGGCGGGCTTGTGTGAACTGCATGCTACGTGTGTGGAGTGTGGAATCCCTTGTCTGCATGTGAATGACTGAGAAAAAAGAGAGAATGGCAAAAAAGACCCAAAAGAACGGACATGACGGAGAAGATGAAAAGGAAAAAAAGAAGAAAAGAAAGAAGGAAAAAGTAGCGATCCGAAAAGAGCGTGCATGTGTCAGCGAGTGCGTGGGGATGTCGTCATGTGCTTATATTGTTTGTTGTGTCTGTGTGTGTGTGTGTGCGATCGATCGCCTCGATGCGTGTGGTGATGCTGTTCATCCATCGCGTCCCAACAGGATTACGTCCTTGTCATGGTCGGCAACAAGAAGAATATGGGGCAGATTGCCCATGACCTGATCGACTTTATCGGCGAGGAGTCCGCCGAGCAGTTCGTCGAGTGGCTCGCCGCGCTGCTACCTTCCTACGAAGCCAAAGGAACGGCAAGCGATGCGCAAGCTGACGAAGCAGAGATCGCCCCACCTTCCTCCACCACTGAAGCAACAGAACCAAGCAAAAACAACCAAGAAGCCACAACGAACGCACCTACCACGACCAAGCGCATTATCAGTCTGAAAAGCAGCTCGACCAACTCCGACAAGAAGCTGGTGTCATTGAACTCAAGCCGCGGAACGGTTCGAACGCTGAACCGAGCGCCGAAAGACGTGGACGATGTGCTTGCGAAGCGCTCGCAGCGATTCGGAGTGGTGGAGAAGACTTCGCCAAAGAAGAAGCCGGTACGAGAAGAATCAAAGCCAGCAGTGACTGCTGTCCCGAAGCGAAAGGCAAGTGCTGAACCAGACTCGTCGGCGTCAGCACACACCCAGCGCCGTGGATCCGGAGGTCGACTCTCTCAGTTGCTTGGACCGCCTGTAAACGTGGACCAGGCGGAACTGGACGCGCGTGACAGTTTGAACTCGAACAAGAAGAAGAAAGTGAACCCTCGATCCGCTGATACGGAACGAGAGAAGCGTAGCAGATCGAACGGCCGAAACGACCGAAACGACCGAAACAACCAAGAGAATCAGGATTCAGATTCCAACCGCAAGTCAAGAAGAACAGATGAGAAGGACCAGGCGCGACAGCGCGACGCACCACCACTTCCCCCAAGCGACCAACCAGAACGGTCGGATAAATTTGGCGGCCGCAACGGCGGTGGCCGTGGTCCTCAACATGGACCTATGCATGGACAGCAGCAGCACGGCGGCTACTTCAACGGTCCACCGGGATACGGCGGATTTCCTCCGGTATGTTTGCTTTGCTTGCTGCGTCGATTCTCTTGATATTATCTGTGTTCTAAATTGTTTTTTGTTTGTTATGCAGCCTTACGGACACCCGATGTACTTCCAGCCACCTCCATACGGAGGGATGCCGCCATATGGCATGGGATTCCCTCCACACCATGGTGGCGGCCCTGGGCATTTCCACGGCGGCGCTCCTGGCCCGTACGGTGCTCCTTCAGTTCCTCCGATGCCAGATGCGGCACACCACGGCGGTCGCGCCCCTCGTCCAGCTTTCCAGAACCGAAAATGGGTCAACCCAAATGTCGCCAAGGCTGAAGAAGCAAAGAGTGAAGGTGCAAATGCGGAATCGAATGGCGCCGAAGCCGGCTTGTCAGGAGTGACAACTCCAAGCACTGGGTTAAATCCTGGCGCCTCCGCTTTTGCACCTCGCAATCCGTTCTACTCATCTCAAATGCGTCCGCGATTCCAGAACAAGACGTGGGTTCGACCAGACCCTGCCAAAGAGGAAGAGTTTTCGCTCAGCTTGCCGACCACACCTCCTCCAGAAGGCGTCGAGAACACGGAGTAAGCTTTTTCCTCCGAAACATCCAGTCGTCTCAGTGGATTGAGATCCGGGAGCTTCAGAGAATCAAGAGCAATTGCACCATTTCCCATAACGCTGCTCGTCTGCTCACCGAGTGGTGGGGACTTCAGGTATCTTCCCACCTCCCACCTTGAGACTGAAGACAGAGGTGCTTTAAGTCATGAATAAATTCATTGGAATAAGAGAAATTGGTTTTGTGTTTTGATACTTCAACGGTGTTGCTGTTCAACTGTATCCCATTTCTCGCTCACGCCGAACATACTGGTATGAACCACAGCTCATCGTCGAGAGCGTCCCCAGCCTTTCCGAATCGCAGAAGTGGAGTCCGCGTCTCGCTTTGGTGCGGCCGCACCGATGCCCTGGCTACTCCCCTGCGACGCCGCAACCATCGACAGCGGCAGCTTTCGTCGCTTGACGCTGCCTCCGAATGCCTGTGACACCTGCTGGGACTGGGAGAACTCCGACTGCGTATCTGTTCGAAGGGCGGTGCCTGCCGCCAGCTGCGTGAACTCGGGATCGCTCTCCACGTCGTCGTCACCACCATCTTGACCCTGTTGCTTCTGCTGCTGGCGCTGGAACATCTCGTTGATCTTGGACTGCGGCTTGCGTTTCGTGCCGGCAGCTGCTCGCGCCTTTGTGGCCGCTGGCTGCTCGTCCGACGACGAGCACAGATCGACCTCGTCACCCTGAGTGTCTTTCGCACTTTGTTTCGTAGCAGCTAATGCTCGCGCTTTACTGCTGGTGCGCTTTGCAGCTGGGGCTGCTCGCTTGCGTGGCGGTGGCTCGTCCGATGACATGCCGCCGAAATCGTCGTCATCGTCGTCATTGTCGTCGCTCTGGCGCTGCCGTAATCGCTTCTTCGGAGCTCGCGCCGGTGCCCTCTTGCTCTTTGTGGCACGTTGCTGCTGCTGCGTCATCTCGCTCTCTGTTTGGTCCTCATCGTCTTTCTGCTCGTAGTCGTCGTCTCCATCGTCGTCCAGCAGCGGGACGTCTTGTTCGTCTTCATCAGAAAACAGATCCCACGTCGTTGCCTTCTTGCGAGCGAAGGCAGCTCTCGCTGGTGGTTTCCGTGCGCTCGCGGTTGCTGATGTTGCTGCGCGACCGCGAGAAGCGACTGCCGCTGGCTTCTTGGATGTCTTTGGTGAGTCCAAGAAACCAATGTCGTTGTCATCATCGTCGTCATCTAAAACAGACTCCTTGGCCGGAGTGGTCACTCGCGTCCGTGAAGGCGCTCCTCTTCGTGGCGTCCCAAAGCGGCTGCTCGGACGGCTTGAAGCTGCGTCATCATCGTTGTCGTCATCGCTATTCGCTATGCGATTCGACTGCGCGCGTAGACTCTGGGAGAAGCCGTCGCTCACTTGCGGCGCCGTGCTCAGGTACCGCACCCCATTCAGTGCGTCTTGCTCCTCTTTCTCCTCTTCTTGCAGCAGATGCTCGGCGTTGACCTTCTCTTTCTTCTTCTCCACGGCGTTGAGAATATCCTGCTTGGATTTGGCTTCTGCCAGCTTGGACCCAAGCTCGCGCTGCGTTTCTTCCAACTGGTTGTCGACAAACTCATCAAGCGCTGACGGGATGTTCTTCACCACGTAGTTCTCCAATGCGATCGACAGCGGCTTCTCCGGTAGAAACACGAGCTTCTGGTCCGGCAGGTGCAGCTTGCGCTGCAAAATGTCTTCGATCGTGATCGTGTCCAGCCGCGTGGGACGAATCGGCTCGCTGAACGCGCCTTTCTTGCCCTTGAGCGCGTTGCCATTTCCGTCCTTGTCGAGCGCAAACACGCGGTCTTTCTTGCGTCTGTAGAACAGCAAGATGTCGTTCGGATTGGCGATCTTACCCACAAAGCGACTGCCGAAGCGCTGGTTGTGCAGCACAGGGAAGCCCGTGTGCTCCACTCTCAGACGCACGAGCACCTGCTTGAGCTCCGGGTGCCGCTGCGGCTGCATGCGCTGTTCCAGTTCCGCCTCCTGCAAGAGCTCGAGCACGCGCGCTTCCAGCAGTTCCTGGATGCGGTCGGTCACGTCCGGGTCGTTCGGGTCCAGCTCCTCGATCTCACTCAGGATAATCTCGCCCATCTTGAACGGACGTACGCTGTGCAGCGTGCGTTTGGTCATGCGGAAGTTCTGTCCGCGGATCTCGAGCACCGCGACCTGTTTCTGCTTGACTTCGCCCTCGACCAGTGACGTCGCAACTGACGACCCGGGCTGCGTGATGTAGAAGTCGCCCTTGACGCTCTCCTGCACGTCGATGAGGCACTCGTGCTCGTGGCCCCAGACTACAAAGTCGATGAAGTCTGGGATGAAGCTCTCGGGGATGCAGTTCTTCGAGCCGCGGCCGCGGTCGTCGCGGTTCTGATGAACGACGAAGATGCTGAACCACTGCTCCGGGTTTTCCGCCGGCCGCCGGAACACTACTTTCTGCTGCGCGAACATGCGGTTGAGCCGCTCGTCGCGCATGTTGCCCAGCCCATAGATCGCCACGCGCGTGTCGCCCTTGACCATGAGGATCGGGAACACCTCAATCGCGTCCACCTTGTCGCTCTTGCCAAAGTAGTTGACGAAGTTGGCGGCGCTGAGCAGATCGAGTGCCGCGAGGCTCTGCTGCGCGCTGTTGCTGCCGCCGCCCTCGCGCGACGGGTCGTCGTGGTTGCCGTGGATGCTGAACACCGGCAGCTGGATGTTGTAGTTGGGGTCCTCGTAGTTCACGACGCCGAAGTTGGGGAAGTTGATGCTCTGGTCGCTCACGATCTGGAAGCGCACGGCACCGTCGCCCATGCAGTACGTGCGCAGTAGACTCATGGTCTGGTACATGGCCTTGCGGCTCGGTTTGGCGTCGTGGAAGAGGTCGCCCGCAAGCAGCAGCAGGTCTACCTCCTCGCTCTGCGCGAGCTTCAGGATCTCGCCGAACGTGCGGAACGAGTCGTCGCCGCGCACGGGATCCTTCTCCGCGTAGCCCAGGTGGTTGTCCGTGGACAGCAGCAGCCGCAGCGTCGACGCGTCCTGGTCCTCCGACATGCGTGCGACCTGCCTCCTTGTCGTTGCAACAGGTTGTTGTGGCGCTTTTTGACGCTTTGGCGCCATTTGCAGATGCAGAAATCGTACTTATAAGAAGAGTTATACGGTGGTTTTATATTGCAAAGTCGACAAGTTTGTTTAAATCAACTTCAATGTGATGAGACGGCGGCAAACGAAATGATACTTAGGAACCATTGAGAGTTTTTGAGAAAAATGCCTCCAAAGATTGACCACATGTCTTCGTACGTAAGTGAAGTTTCGAGAAATGGCCGCTTTTGTATTTTGTCGAAAATACAACAGGTACAAACGCTAACGATGGAGGACAGGACGAGTACGGCCCCGGACGAAGAGCGCGGCGACGACGGCGGAGAGTCTCCAGACGCAGCAAGCGCGCCAGACGATAGCGAGGACGACGACTGGAGGGCAGAGGGTGCGTCGAGCGACTCCAATGACGGCGAGATTGTTGTTCAGGCTGCCCGGACTCAACCAGCATCAGCCGAAACCCTGTCGTGTGGGCAAATGACTCAGTTAGAGACCAAGTGGCAGATTTGATCAATCAGGACGTGTGTCAAGACAAGTGCTTAGAGGGGAAAGAAGCCTAGCTGCAGCAGTTTATCCTCTCCATCTCTCGTCTGACACAAGACGAACAGAAGGCGAGCACCCTGGCTGCGCTGGTGGTGCTGGAAGAAGCTGACATAGCAGATCGTCACCGCGGTCACGGCTTGCGAGACAAGTTTGCCTACTACCTGCCAATAGCCGGGTGGGTCTGCTGCGAGACGTTCTGTTAACACTACGGCATCTCGACAGCAACCGTCGCAAGGTGCCGAAGTTGCGCCAAGGCAGGGACGTTTGCTCCGAAAGCACACGGCGACAAACTGAACCACAACGTCACTGTGATCGGCTAGCAGTGGCTGATCGACTGGTCCACGGCGTTTGCAGCTCAGGTTGGCGAGGTTGTTCTTGTTCGCGTGCGCCAACAGAAGACCGACGGAAGTAATGTGATTTGGTACTTCTCTCCTGCCGACTACACGCTCCTGCCTGCACACTTCATTTATGACAAGTTACACACGGAGATGCAGAACTTTCTGTTGGAGAAGGATTTGGCTGTGCGCGAACCAGCTCTGTCGACGATGCGGAAGCTGATAAAGACTCAGTGCCCGACGATACGAATCCGTTCAGCGAGAAGCGATGTTTGCGATGTTTGCGCTATCTACCACGCGCAGATGAGCGGCGGCGCAGTTACGACTGATCTGACCGAGGCCTTTGGTAAGCACACAATGGCAGCTCGGAGAATGCGGTGAGTAACCCAAGGGATGTAGCCATCATACTGTTTGATGACTGGATAATAGGCTCACTTCAGTTTGATGTGAACATTTGTTCATGATTTTTTCCACAGCCTGAAATACGAGAACAACATCAAGACCACCGACTCGAGCCACGCAGCGATCACCATGGATTTCAGTCAGAACCTGACGCTTCCAAGCGTCTCAAGCACACTTTTGCAGTGGTATTTCCTGTCATTGTGGTCGGTGGACATGTTTGTCATCCGCCTGGCGAACAGTGACGTCAAGTACAGCTACCTTTACGAGGAGCGGATGTCGGGCAAGGACTCAAACGAAGTCATCTCGCTGCTGGACCACTTTGTGAAGACGGTGTTGGCACGAGAAGGATTCACGAAACCCACGATCTATGCTGACGACTACACCGGCCAGAACAAGAACAACTTCGTGGTCAAATTTCTCCTCGCTCTCGCGCACGTTGGTGACCTGGAAGAGGTAAACCTGAAATTCTTCGTTAAAGGGCACACCAAGAATGCAGTCGATTGGGGGTTTGGCCACGTGCGAATGAAGGTCGCTCGAGAAGACATCTGGACGATGGAGAAACTCGTCGAGGTCGCGAACGCAGCGTCGACTTCCTCGGCAACTGTCCATGTCACGCCCAACATAGAGGTCTTCAAGAAGTACAAACAAGTGCTCGTTGACGCCTACACCGACATTCCGGGGATTCGCCAGTACCAGATCTTCTTGATGAAGGGCATAAGCTCCGGAGTCGTGTTCGGTTGGGAAGGACCTGACAACTCGCCGACTGAGTTAAATTCACGGCGAAGGTGCGACGGAATCCTGGTCGACGATACAAAGGTGCATACCCTGTTGTAGTTCCACCTTGACACCATGTCTCCACCAAAGCCGAACGCAGAAAGAGTTGAGCTGATGCTGTAAGGGTGCGCTGTTCCAAACAGCCCCTCAAACACGGCACACACGCTTGAGCGTCTTGAGGAAGCGATCTCCCGACTTGGAGGGAGGAGGAGTGACTTGAGGACTTGAAGGTAAATTTGCAACTGAATTGAAAAGCTGTTATGGTTCCTGTCGCTACTCCTACTTAGCCTCAAGGGCTCCTAGAGGTTTTATGAATAAAATCTACACACACAGATATAAACCTGCTAAACTGATATATAAAACCTTGGGTACTCTGAGGTTCAACCCATAGACCTTGAACTTGAAGCCCTGTGGAAAGTTCGCTGCGAAGTGATTGGCTCGCACCATCACTTCAACCCCTAGTGACATGTCGCGTGCGTCACCAGCAAGGTTCCCCAAAGCAGGAACCGTCATTCTGGGCTGACTAGCACACATGAGAAACATTCTGCACTGATTAGTACAGAAAACCTTCGTGACGTCATCAGATGATGTCACACGCGCATGCAGGGACTTGTTGTATCATAATCGCTATGTCCTTTGCATTCGTAATGCACGCTGAAGGCGGTGTGCACCACACTAGATCTGGGGACAGATCTGCCTTCATGTAATGGCGAGTTTAGCCCATTACAGATGCACACAAAAGTTCATCCGTATGTTCCTGCGGAGTTTGCCGACGATGCGCTGTATGCTGCTCCAGCCGCAGATCTAGCCAAAGGAGCAAAGGCTACCAAGCAAATGCACGCTTCCAGACGCAAACCAAGCGCTGTTACAGCAGCACCCATGAAACCCACTCCACCTGCATCATCTGAGATCAAAGCGATCGCGGGTGACACAGAAGTGGAGGAGACGACCGAGGTGGCAGCAAGCAAGGCAAAGAAACACAGTCCTTCTGCCCAAGCGAAGCAACACGACACAACAAAGGAGAAAGCTTGTAAGAGCGTATAAAATGTTCCCAGCAAATCAACATGATGCTTTCATCCACCTCCATTTGAAATGATGCTTACGTTTCCCTAATTAAAAATGAATTTTCGACTGTCAAAAATAAAATTGTAGTGAGCTTGAACCTGTCAAAAATACAACATTTGTGTGGAAATCCTCAGATTTGAGCAGGAAGGAGAAGGCATCTGATGGATACAATAGCACCATTGGATTCCTCTCGAAAAGACGATCCAAAATAAAATAAATAAACTCAATTTTCAGTTTGGAAAGGAGGTAACTTTTTTAAACGACTGATGTTTGCTGGAACTTCGAATTTGGAGACGCTGAGCACACCCGATCGAAGCCGAGACGGTGAGCCTTTAGATGGTGCACCTAAATCGCGATTCGTACTTAGGTTAGTTATGATCATTTCGTTTGCCGCCGTCTCCGATTTTAGCTGATGACGATCTAGGATATTTATGGCAACCTGAAGGAAGGCTGATCTTGCCTATCGCTCTCACTGAACGGCATCGCTCGCAAGCCCACACACAGGTTGTGAGCACATGCAACGCATGCAGTGGCATGTGGTGGCTCTTTATATCTACAACACAACAAGCACCTTTACCACCGAGGTATGTTGACGACAAGAACCTGCACGCATTAAACTCTATCCACGCATTGAACTGATACTGTACCTAGGATGGGTACAAATTGCGAATCTGCTGGTTGCGAAGCACCAGCTTTTCCAAAGACTATGCGTTCCATCGTCAGCATGTGAAACGCGTGAATTTTTCTTGTCGCTATGTACAAATGTACCCACACAAGTTGTTTGTTCTTGTGGGCATTCTGGGCTCAAAATCAGCGTGCAGCGTGCAGCGTGCAGCGTGCTCGCTATTCGACTGGCGCTGGGTATGGGCGGCAACTTGGCTTCAAATACAGTGACCAGCACTCACACTTTGAAAGTAACCCAAATTTGCAATCTACCGCAAGAACGCCCAAAGTTAGATCAACACCACACAGAGTGGACATGGCGGTTTTCTTTTGGGTATCTGAGTTGACTGGGCAATTTTCGGTTGTTCTTTGGATTTCTTCAAGGGCCGCGTTGCGTGCCTGCTGTTGTATGGGCGTCTGTCCCAAGAGCTGCTTCCCCATACAAAGCGCCATACAAAACAAACAAACAATCACCCAGACCAGAAGAAGAGCAGCAAGCCAACACAGGCACAACAACCATTTAGCAATCGACGCGCCATGGAGCAGGCGTCCGTAGCAACAGCAACAATACCAGCAGCAGTGACAGTGCCAGTGTCACTGGCAGTACCAGTGGTGATGGAGACCAAGCAGCCGCTGGCGAAGGAGGAGGACAACCAGACACATGACGAGCGCGACGGAGGCAACCCGGACCAGAAGGAGCTCCACGCGAAGGACGCGAGCGACGCGATAACAACAACAGCAACAACAGCGACTGAGGACGAGGATGATGAGCTGGAGCGCATGCGCACGCTGCGCATCGCCTTCGTGGGCAATGTGGACAGCGGCAAGTCGAGCCTCATCGGTATGCAGTTGTCGCTGCTTTACTTGGGCTTGTGATGGAGACCGTGCGACCATCTGATCTGACAGTTTGTGTGTATGTGTATTTTGTTTGGTTCATATGTAGGCACGATGATCAAGGGCGACCTGGATGACGGTCGCGGGCTCTCGCGCAAGGCGATTTTCCGCCACAAGCACGAGGAGGAGTCGGGGCGCACGAGCAGCGTGGCCACCGCGTACATGGGCTTTGATGAGACGGGCGAGCAGATCCTGTCCAAGCGCGCGGGCAAGCTCATCCCGTGGGTGGAGCTAGCCAAGGTCGCGCGCAAGCGCATCCAGCTCATTGACCTCGCGGGCCACGAGAAGTACCTCAAGACCACAGTGTTCGGGCTCACGGGCATGCAGCCGGACATCGTCGTGGTCGTCATCGGCGCCAACATGGGGGTCAAGCGCATGACCAAGGAGCACCTGGCGATCGCCGTGGCGGTAAGTGCTCAAGTATGAGTCGTATTGTATTGCCGATATGTGGTGTGACACTGACTTACGACTGCTGGGTCTTATTTGTGGGGAATTAGTTGGAAATTCCGATCATCGTCGCGCTCACGAAGATCGACATTGCGCCGAAGAACGTGGCGAAGGAGACGCTGCAGACCATCCGCCAGTCACTGCGACGCTGTACGATTGGCGCACTGCAGTTTTATATCATTTAGCTGTCATGGACACTGTCACTGACCTTGCATTGTCGTTTATTGTATGCAGACGGCAAGATGGCGATGCTCGTGAAGACGCTCGAGCAGGCGGAGACCGCGGCAAAGGGCATCCCGTCAAACCGCATCACGCCGATCGTGCCGCTCTCGAACGTCACGGGCGACGGGCTCGCGAACCTGCGCCGCATCATGTTTGGCGCGTCGCCATCGGCGCTTTTCCGCGCGACGCTCGCGGCCACGACGCTGGCGACCACCAAGTCGAGCAACCAGCACGAGGCGCTCACGACCACCCCAGCAGATGCTGGAGGATGTGACGCCAAGAAGGCGGCGGCGGCGGCGGCGGCAACGGCAGCGGGCGACGTGATCGAAATGCCGATCGACGAGACGTACCAAGTGCCGGGCGTGGGCTTCATCGTCGCCGGGACGCTTGTGAGCGGGCGCTTCAAGGTGAACGACATGCTGCAGATCGGTCCTGACTATAATGGCCAGTTCCACAAGGTGACGGTGCGCAGCATGGAGTCGATGTACATCCCTTTGAAGGAGATTGTGCCAGGCCAGACCGCGGCTATCTCCATCCGCTCGGTGAACAAGCGCTACTCGCTGAACCACCAGACGTTTCGCAAGGGCATGGTGCTACTCAGCCCGCACGTGAACGTGAGCGACTACGTCTCGCAGGTGTTTGACGCGCGCGTGGTGATCCTGCACCACCAGACGACGGTCACGAAGGGCTACCAGCCGATGATCAACTGCCGCACGATCCGCCAGACGGCCGCGATCGTGTCGATCGACTCGAACGACGACGTAATCCGCACGGGTGACCGCGCGCTTGTGCGCTTTCGCTTCATCCACTCGCCCGAGTTCCTCAAGAAGGGCATGCGTTTCGTGTTCCGCGACGGCCAGGCCAAGGGCATCGGCAAGGTCGTGCGGATAGTGCCGGCGGACCAGCAATAAAGCCCGACTCAAAGAGAGAGAAAAAGAAAGAGAGCGATGTGTACACTAGAGGTGGAAGCTGTGTGGATAGCAGGATAACTTAGTTTGCATAATGAAAAAGGGGACTTTAGGTTCATAAGACGGACTCTGGGTTTTCTCAGCTGCTGATTGATCGCGGAGACTCATCGCTCCAGCCGCTGAGTACCCCAAGCTGGTTGAGCAGGTCCTCTTCCTCGGTCGTGTACATGTCCTGCAGCGGTGACACGCGGCCGAAGGTCAGGAATGTCTGCTCCAATAGGCAGATGCTCGACTGCACGTCCACCGACGCGTCGTCACGGCCCTGGGCGAGTGCGTCGCGGTTGAAATGTGCCACGATGCGCTGGATGAGCGACGGAAAGTGGATTTTCTTCTGCTTGTCGTTAAGGTGGAGAGCCACGACTGCATCAAAACATACATACACAAAATGAGCATCCATGAGTGTGCTAGGCTAACGAAGTCGTAAAGCAACATGGCAAATTCGTACACTCGTGAATCTCTTGCGTGTGGGAGCTGAGCTGGTTCTCCAGGATCTGGGGTTCCGAGCCACAATCAGAAGCACGTCATTCGTCTATCAGAGGCGGACGAGCAGCAAACCTGGAAGTCCCTGGCATACCTTGTCGATGAGGAAGTCCTGGACCTTGGACAGCGCTGCTTCATCAGCCGCACTGGATTCATTCTGTGGGTCCACAGGAAACAAAAAACGTTGAATGCGTCAGTCTACGGCGTCTTTACTATTTTCCACACACGCCGTATGGATGGCTCACGTTGTTGGGCTTCACTTTCAGATCTTGACTCGAAATCGGCGCTGTTGAAGTAGTTGTTGGCTCAAATGAGCCTTTGCTGCTGGTGTCTTCAGGGGCTCTCGTGAATGGCGGCGGACTTGCACTCTTCTGGAGCTCTTCAGTTGATATTTGCTTCGTGATGACGCTGCTGCCAGTGACATTCTCTTCAATCTCAGCCGTGACAGGACGCTCAATAGCTTGATCTGAACCTGCTTGAAGCCCTGGGACTTCAAAGTCGTCAAACGAGGAATGCGCGCATTCCGGTGGCTCAGCTGGCTTCAGCTCGTCTTGTGGCGATACATTATTGACAACATGGTTCTCGCACGCATTCGCCGGTTTACCAAACGGAGCTGATGGCGAAACCGAAGACGAAGTGGACGCCTGGCGACTGAGGATTGCGGTCGGTGTCGCGACTTCCTGCTGGTTGCTCGTCTCGTAGATCCCGTCGGTACGCACTTCAACCGTCTTCGAGTTGCTTGCTTGGGCCAACGTGACGACGCTGGTAGATCCTCCAAGTGCGGCGGCAGCGTCGGTGAGGAGGACCTGGAACTGCTCCATGGCTACGACTGGATTAACGAACTGGCAACTGATTCTTACTCACACCTGCACTTTGGTGATGCTGCGTGGCACTCTCGATATCGAAATGATCCTCTTTGCACCTTTGACTGACTGCCTTTGAGTCGGATACTGCTCCCTGGAAATAGATCGATCGACCGAGTCAGAACGCGCATGGGACTTGAAGCATTGATTGAATAAGATACTCGAAGTCTATGAGCCCTGCCGAATCCAACAACGGTGTCAGGGCCACTTCTTTTGTTTGGTTCACTTGGTCTCTCGAGCTTTTGCAGATCACTCCCTCGAATTCTGGTGATCTCAACACGATTTCCCAACTGCACCAACGAGATGCGGGGTGGTGGCATGGCGATATTGAGGCACATCGGCTTCGAGTACCAACACCCACTCGACAGTCAAAAACCTCCAAGCTCTTGAAACTTGGCTGGCTTTGTAAACAGGAAACGCACCAAGATCTCGCAATGCAAATTTACACTCGCCTCTCTTGTTCATTGTGTTTATCGTCCTGTCTGGAGATTTTTCTTCGCAAAAAGGATACTCTCAGTTCTATCCTTCGCCTCCCTTTATGCACATAGATGATGGCCCAGCTCGCTGGGTTTTCTTTGTCTTTATCTTTGTCTCGCTTGTCACCAACGCAGTCGCTTGGTCCCCATGCTGACCGCCAACGCACCAACTCCCAAGCCATCCTCTAATGGAATTTATACTGAATCTTCTTGTGCACCTGCACCAAAAACTCCACATACGACACATCGTTGCGTGTACGGTCCTCCACGAGCGCGCTCATGAACCGGTTCGCGCGCCAGTCGTTCTTCGTGAGGATCTCTAGCGGCTGTGTGATCGGCATGGTCGAGTTCAGGTATTCGACGATGCTGCGCACGCGCTCGCGCAAGCCGTCGTCGGTCTCGCTCTCCAGCCGCTCAAAGAGGTCTAGCGTCGTCTCCGCCGTGTCAGCGTGCTCGACGCCAAAGAGCTCCAGCAGGATGTCGCTCGACACGCGCGGGCCAATGTACAGGTAGCAGCACATCGCCGAGTGCAGCAGGAAGATGCCGTCTTCGTCCAGCTTCTCGGCCGTGGGCGGCAGCTGCACCGGAAGGATGAACTTGCCGTCTTCGTCCAGGCTGCCGCAGTCCTCGGTCATGTCGTGCATGCTGTAGAGCTTCGGGTACACGGCCGAGACCGCAAACTCGACCGGCAAGCTGTTCAGCAGCCCCATCATCATCACACGCTCGTCCGCACGAACGTCGATGAAGCCGCGCGGTGGGTTGCCCGTGATGTTGCCACGCAGCGCGCGGCTCTTGAGCGTCGCCAGCGTGTACAGCGGCAGCAGCTTGAGGGACTCCGGGAGGATGAGCTGGCCCGACGACGACGACGATGCGCAGAACTTGCGGTAGTTGTAGAGCACGTTCACGCACTGCTCGACGAGCTGGTCCTTGACGGCCGACGGCGTCGCGCGCATCAGCGACTTATCCACGAACTGCTTCGCCGCCGTGCGCTGCCACACCGAGCACGTCGCGTCCAGGTCTGCGAATCGAAACACGTTCGACAGCAGCGGCTCGACCATGAGCGCTAGGTTGTGCACGCGCACGCAACGGATGCCGTCGCTTCGCGTGTACAGCAGTGCGGCCTGGATGTACGCGTCCGAGCCCTCCGCGAGGTTCTCGTCGTGCGCAAACGTCACGCAGATCGATCGGTCCTGGTCGATGACCGCGAACTCCATCTCGTCCACCGAGTAGCCATCCGAGCCGCGCGAGTTGTAAAAGCTGCCGTACGAGCGATCGACGCGGAGTCCGGCGCTGCAGCGGATCTTGAGTACGGCCTCGTAGCCGCAGTCGCGGTCCACGAGTCGCAGCAGCGAGTTGCGCAGGTGGTGCGTGTTGCTTGACTTCTCTTTCTCAAACTGCGGCATGTACTGCACGCGACCGCCCGTGAGTTCGCAGACGCGGCCGACATCCGCGAGCGACGAGAACGAGTTCGCGACCGAGAACACATCGAGCGACACGTGGGCCTCGGCGCACTGTCGCGCCAGCGCTTCATACGAGTTGTTCTCCTCGGGCGTGTACAGGTCGACCTCCTTGGTTGTGCCGTACGCACCGCTCACTTCTTCTCGCTTGACCTTGCCGATGCCGATGCGCGGTGCGCCAGAGTGCAGCAGGATGATGCGACCGCCCGTGACCGAGAGCGCGTCCACGACGCTCCAGAGTGCGGCGCCAGAGACCGCCTGGTTCTTCGTCGTCGCCTGGAATGTGTTGGTGATGATGTCCGCGAGCTCGTTGATCTTGTCCTGCGCGCTCGGATCTTCCATGGACACGAGCCAACTGCTCGGCGGCAGTGGCGCAGCGGGTTCGTCGATATCAGGACACACGTTGATCGAGATCGACGAGCCGTGGTCCATGCGGTAGTAGTGCACGGACGAGTCGAACGTGACGATACCGATCTTCTTGCGCTTGTTCTGCGCGAGCGCTGGCAAAATGTACTTGATCGCGTCTAGCGCAGCGGCCACCAGGTTCGTCTGGAACGAGAAAAGCGACACGTCCAGCACAAACACGAAAATCGGCTCTTGCGGCGGACGCACCGTGTACGCGGCTGGCACCACGTAGTCCACTGAGCCGCGCGAGAGCTCGGCGCGCTCCTGCACATCGCGGCGGCGACCGTTCTGGTCCACGCTGCAGTAGTAGTCGCGAGGGGTCTCGTTGCTCAGCGTGCAGATGTTGCATACAAACTTGCGTCCGCCCTGGATGAACTTGGTGAACGAGTTCACGTACGCGCGGCAACGCGTGCAGCGCAGCGGTCCGCTCGGACCAAAGTCCACGAGCGGGATCGGCAGCTCGTCTTCCTGGAGATCGGCGAGCGGACAGATCACAGCCGCAAACGGCAGGCCGCACTGCTTCACGAGCTCTTTTGTCTTAGGCACATGGTTGAGCGTCGGTCGGATGAAGCGCGGGTTGCAGCAACCTTCGTCCACGCACGCAAAGTCACTCGAGGCAGGAGGCGGCATCGTCACCGTGTGGCCACGCGCAATGTACTGGATCTTCTCCGTCGACACGATCGGACGCGGGATCTGAGTGGGGTCGATGCGTTGCTTCTGTTGAGCAGTTTGCTGTTGCTGCTGCTGTTGTTGCTGCTGTTGCTGTTGTTGTTGTTGTTGACCTGGAGCTCCGCCGTAGCCCTGCTGAGGGCCGCTCTGCATAGCGCCAGGAGTCGGATACTGACCTTGAGCGCCACCGTATTGGCCTGGACCTGGAGGACCTGGCGGGGCTCCATACTGCCCGGAACCTTGACCTGGAGGACCTGGTGGAGCATTGAACTGACCTGAGCCTGGAGGTCCTGGAGGAGCGCCATACTGCCCTGGACCTGGTGGTCCTTGTGGAGCACCTAGGTATGGAGGGTAAACTTGACCTGGCGCAGGTGGAGCGCCACTGCTAAACTGTGCGCCTTGAGGAGGCTGCTGGACACCGCCAAATGGAGGACCAGGGCGAGCTCCCAGAGCACCTCCGAAAGGCGGGCCGCGAGCAGGACCGCCAACAGGACCTGGTGGGGCGTTGAACGATGGTGGACCTTGCTGGTTTGGCGCAGCGTTGAAACCGCCTGGTGCTGGATGGTTGCCAGGACCAGACGGTAGACCCTGGCCTGGGTATGGAGCGCCGCCGGTTGGACCATTCGGAAGCGCACCTGCAGGCAAACAAACGATTATTAGCATAGTACATTAATGAAAAACGATGAGGCAGAATGCCTCGAAGTACGCTTACCTCGTGGTTGAAACTGGTTCATTTGTGGCACCGACATGCCAGACGACGAAGGCGGACCTTGGGGCTGGAGACCTGCGCCAGGTGGACCTTGGCCAAATTGTCCGGGTCGGAAGCCCTGGAGACCACCGGGTCCTCCAGGACGCATCATAGACGACGGTCCGCCGTTGGAGCTCGGTGGTCCATTCGAGCTCGGAGGACCATTCGAGCTAGACGGACCCTGCATGCCTGGGAGACCAACTGGAGCACCAGGAGCTGCGCCAGGGAAGCCACCCGGGCGTCCGCCGCTAAAGCCTGGTTGAGGGGCTCCTGGGGGCTGAAGCCCCTGAGGCGCACCACCGGGACCAGGAGGGAAGCTGCGACCTGGTTGGAAACCGCCTGTGATGCGATTAAATGGGAACACACTGAGTTAGCTTGGTGTCATGCAATCTAGGCAGTGCTAAGTGTCGCAACGTTACCCGACGGTTGCTGACCGAACGCTGGCTGCTGTGGCTGGCCGAGCGACTGCGGAATGCCGCTGTTCGAGCGTGGGGGCTGTGGGATGCCTCCTGGTGCTGCTGTTGGAGAGAAAGCACATGCACATGACAACGTTAGTCAGTGTGTGTGTGTGGCTTGTACAAGATCCCACGAAGCGCATAGAGACCGCCAACGTACGCTGTCCAAACTGCGGCGCGCCTCCGTATCCTGATGATATCATCCAGATGCAGCGCAGCCAGTACAAGTTAGTACTCTCCGACCAAGATACACGCAGGTCATCTACTCCGGACAGTCACGGCCTCCAAGTTGCTACCTCCTATCATACACACATGCGTGGCTTACTCACCTGGCTGCTGTGGACCCGCGGGGGAGCTGCGTGGCGGCGGCTGCTGCTGGTTCGTCATCGCCGCGTTCGGCGGGTATCCATACTGCTGCTGCGGGTTGGGGCCATTGCCGCTGTGCGGGTGTTGCTGCGGCTGGCCTGGGAACTGCTGCTGTTGCTGGGGTGGGGCGTACCCTCCGCGAGGGTACGTGGGCTGCATCGCTCGCTGCTCTTGCTCTGGGCGCTCGCTCTCCGGTCGTCTCATACGCAGATGGAGAGAGAGAGAGTCTGCTGCTGCGGCTGATCTTCCTTGCTGAGCGCTTCAAGTCGCTCGTTTCCACGCGGCGATCCCCCCTTCCCTCGCGTTGAGTACTGTATGCGAAAGATGTATACGTCTGTTCATTATTTAGTAAAACATTTTTTTTGGATACAAAAACAGGTATTTTAGGCATATCAACAAAATACATCTTTATCAAAATAAATTACAAATGCAGCAACGAAATCATTTTGTTGCGTACTAACGGCGTAGAAATAACTACACATACGAATATCATTATGCACCAGCAATGACAGCTCACAAATCAACGCTCAAACACATCAAGTCGCTGCTAGAAACGACCTCAGCATACAAGCACAAACACTAAAGGACACGAACCTCGTCAAATTGCTCAGGTCACTCAAGGGCTGCTGAGCTTCAAAGTTGATTACCTTCTCTGTCTGTTATCGTGCGCTGTTGGTGTCGACCGACCTTTCTTTTGTGAGCCATTTTTGCTGTGTTCGTGATGGTGTCAAATTTTTCAGTTCACTAGTTGGTATACGTACAATGCACGTCTTGACATACAGCCACATCATCAGGACCTGAAAAGTCGATCATCGAAGGCGTGATGTTACAGTATGTAGCGCTGTAGTGCACCCGTGTGCTTTACGTATCCTCAGGTGAACGCTCTATTGAATGCATGGCTTTGATCCGCTGCCTTCACTCCCCCGGAACCAGTGCTTCACGCCACCTTCACGCCACTTGATGAGATGAGGAACGATATTCATACCATCAGATGGCATTTGACATTGCTGGACCAATAGAGCCCCGGTCTACATCTTAATGGACAGGCGAAAGCTGAGGCGTCAGCTGCGCAAGGCTGCGCATGACAGCAGCGTCGTCACAACTTGACCCCAAACAGATCGATCAACACCTCTGGATGTTGACGCCAGGTTCCTGTTAGATGCTTTGACATCAACACCTGTGAGTGGCAGTAGCCAGTTGTGTGACAGCAGCCATTTTATCTCACAATGCGTGCTCCAGAAGAGCAAGCACTCTGCTGCCACACTAATTGTCACCAACTTTGTGGCAAAAATGTGCCCCAACCTCTGTCTCAGATTCGGACCCGACCCGTTTTTGAGAAATAGAGCAGTTTTTCGCGCCAAATCTAAATGGCACCAGTCGAGTGTCACAACAGCATGCGCGTCAAAACCGTCGGACTCGACGCAAGCCCAACGTAGCTCTTCACGCGCCATAACCGCTTTCTCGTCGCAGACAACACCAGCAACCACTCACACTCCCATACGACCAGTCACTCTCTCGCGCGCACGATGGCTTCTCTCGCGAGCGAGTACCTGCAGCTGCTCTTCCAGGGGCCGCCGCAGCACCAGGCCGTGCTGCTCGTGCTTGGCGCGCTCGTGCTCGTCTGGGTCGCGCTGCGCTTCAAGCGCATCCGCGATGATGCCACCGCGCAGCAGGCGGCGACGTCGACTAAGCCCCACCTGCGCCGCAAGATGTCCAGCATCGGCATGACCACGCTCGTGTCGGAGATCGACACGAACCTGTCGATCCCCGTGAGCGTGCTAAAGATCAACGGCTGCGTCTCCAAGCAGCAGCTCGTGGAGCGGCTGCAGAAGCGCATGTCGGAGGACCCGTTCTTCACGCGCTTCCGCTCAGTTGTGGCCGGTAACGAGCACACGTTCGTGGAGATCCCCGACTACGACGTCAGCCGCAACATCTTCTCGCACGTGCTGAGCAAGGGTGAGAACCCGCTTGAGTACGTCGAGTCGCTCGTCAACAGTCCGCTGGACTCCTCCAAGCCGCTCTGGGAGGTGCACGTGATCGTTGACCCGAGCGACGAGGGCCAGGAAGTCACGAATGTTGCTTGGAAAGTGCACCACTGCATCGGCGACGGCGCGTCGCTGTCCACCGCAATGATCCGACTCAGCGACAACAAGGACCAGTTCGACAAGATGATCCGCAAGGTGCAGGAGAGCAGCAGCAACTCGAAGAACGATCTCAAGCCGAAGAAGCAGCTGCACCAGGCGCTGAAGAACGTGGGACTCGTCTTCGCGCTGTACGCCTGGTCGCTCTATGTGATCATGAAGAAAGCGCTGATTCTGGTCTTGCGCTCGGAGCCCGTGACGATGTTCAAGAAGCCCGGCGGCACCTCCAAGCGCCTTTCGTACACTGTGCAGTACAGCGTCGCGACCACCAAGCAGATCGGCAAGAAGTACAACGCGACGGTGAACGACATCATGCTCAACTGCGTCGCCGGCGCGATGCGCAAGGCGATGCTGGCGTCCGGGCAGAAAGTGACCCCGGGGCTCGTGGTGCGCGCCGCCGTACCTGTGGACATGCGCTCGACGACCGAAGTGATCCAGTCGGCGCACAACAAGTTCTCAGCGCTGGTTCTGGACTTCCCTGTCGGCGTCGAGGACACGGTCAAGCGCCTCACGATGATCAAGCGCGGCATGAACGAAGCCAAGAACTCGCTGGAAAAGAACTTCACGTACCTACTGAGCCATGTGGTGGCCAAACTCCCCACCGCTTTGATGAAGGCTGTCGTCCGCTTCACGGGCTCGCGCATGTCGGTCGCCATTTCGAATGTGCGCGGCAGCTCATTCGAGATAAGCATGTGCGGCCACCGCATCGTCGGGTTCTACGGATTCGTGCCACCGCCGCCGACTGTAAACCTCGGCATCGCGATCCTCTCGGTCGGCGACGACCTCGGACTGAACGTGCTCGTGGACCCAAGTGTTGGCATCGACAGCAAGCAGTTCCTCCAGTTCGCCAAAGAGGAGTATGAGGCGCTGCAGCACTATGTAGTGGAGGCGCCATCGACTGCGACGGCTTTAGCTGAGCAGAAAAAAGAAAACTAATCTAATAGAAACCATCATTATCTTCAACCATTTCACAGAACTGAAGTTGAGGCGAGTTTGCAATTGCTCACAAATTTAAATGCCAAAAACACCATCAATAGGCTCAATCAAAGTTCAAAGCTGTCGATTACGACTCCAACACCTTGGTGATCGATCAACTGGGAAGATCGCTTCGCTTGATCTTTTAGGGACGGCCCTCCTAGAGAAGCAACCTCGCTTCACGAACGACATCACTGTGGCTCTTGGTAGCTAGATCCAGGGGGTCCATCCTTCGTACATCACGCACAAGTTGTCGACTTTCGTTGCTGATTCGATCAGCCAGCTTGCCTGCTCTTCAACAGTTAGAGTGCGAGGCTGACCGTACTCCATCATTTGGCCGCAAAGTTTCTCTTCAACTCGCTTGAGCACTTGCATCCCGTGATGATTCTTCATCTGGACGTGTGCTTCGTTGATAGAGCCAGGTTTCTCCTCGCTGCTAGGATCACCGTCTGAATCAGCTCCCCCATTGCCAGCACTGCTCGCTGAAGTGACATCGCTGTTGAGAGCCACGTTGAAATTGTCTCCATCGTCATGAGCACCAGCAACTGCATCTTCTTCTTCGCTTTCTCCGGATGGCCCCTTCTCGAGCGATGAAAGACGATCAGCCATGTCTGTCGCCTCAAAGAACAACTTAAAGCAGACTTTCACGAGCTTGTTTGCAATCTCGAGCAAGTTGCTTCCTATTTGCTCGCCATCTGCCATCCTTTCCATGACCAGTGCCTCTTTCATGCTCATCAATGCCCTCACCATTTCGTGCGATCGCGGAAGCTGCAAAGATAACGTGACTAGTGTTGGGCTTTTTACCTTTGCATTGCCGCTCTTGGATACTGTGCTTGTCTTTGTCGAATGCTGAGCTGCAGCCAAAAAGGATACTTGCGTGCTGCTTTCGCTGGAAGAACGACCGTTCGACGGATCTTGAGCGAGCAAAGAAGACTGGATGCTCGAGGTATACTGGCGGAGTGCATTGTCAACTGAGGCGATCACGCCGTGAAGAGTGGAGCTGTTTGTTTCATGTTTGTCGAGAACTCCTTCAAGGGACTTCAAGTGATCCGCTGACTTGATGTTTCGCAGGAGGATCTTCACCAATCGCTCGTTCTCCATGAATGAGAAGCTGGAAAGTTGTCCTTGGTCAGCTTCCGATCCTGCTTGAGGCACCATTCCACTTTTACGTCGTCGATTCTTTGAAGCACTCGATTCTGTGGTGGCTGGTAGCATCTCTTCGTTTCCCGATTTCTCTCTGCTGGACACCTTGAATTTGTCAAACGCCTTGAGAAGTGCCATCACGCGTGTCACTCGTTGACCGATATCGTAGACTGTAGCTGTAATTGTCTCTTCGCGTTCTTGGCACAGACTACGCAGTTTGCGCGCGAGAGTTTCTTTCGCGTCCACAGCGAACTGGAGAGCCGATCTCTTTTGGACCAACTCTTCTTTTAGACGCTCTAAGATAGCGGACTTTTCAAGCATTTGCGAGCGTACACTGGTGAAGACTGGTGTCGCTTCAATGCCTTCCTGTAGCATTGCTCGTCCAATCACATCCACTTCCAGATCTGCTGATGCGCCACGACTTTGTCCAAACTCGCCGCTTGATGTCTCAATAATACTGATGCCTTGGAGGAGGTCGGCGAGGTCACGGATGTACTCGAACAGCGACGATACTTGAGAGTAGCACGCTTGCACTTGGCCATGGAAGTTGACTTCGGTACTTGAAACCCCAATTTGAGATGCGATGTATTCCAGTTGCTGTGCCAGCTCGAGAACAAGCGACCCCAGCGCTCCTTGCTCGCCTGACAGTCTATTTAGCTCCGCAGCAAACGCAGGCAAAGATGCAAGAAGCTGCGGTTGAGTCATCTGACCTGAATACTCGCTGGTTGGTGCGTGACCCGAGAACCAGAAAGAGTACCAAAGTCGACAGCGATGATACCGGTACAGATCACCGATGGCAAGCGTCCATTTCTCTGACGCTGTTCGTCTCCATACCTCAACGCAATACTTGCCGCTGGTATTCATGAGCTCAGCAATGGCAACTTCCATACTCTTGAAAGAGCTCTGAGGGTTGGCAGCAAGCGTCAGCGCGGATGGGAAAATCTCAGGCATTTGCGAGGCAACGAGGCGACTCCAGCTTTCACGCAAGGTTGTCTTCTCAGCGAGCGCGTCAAAGCCAAACTTCCACTCTTGCGAGATGATGTCGGACAGAATTCGCTCGAACGGCGCCACTAGATGATCTCGCATAAAACTGGTTGCATGAGCAAAGAACAACTCCGTGATCGCACCACTCGTTGCATGCGATCCGGGCTCACCAGCAGTCCGTAAACTGCTGAGCGCAAGAATAAGTCGGACCCAAGTCGATAGCTCCGGTTCGGAACGACCTTGAACGCATGGGGAACTCTCTCTCAGCATCTTGAAATGGTCGAAAAACGTTGAAATCGACCTCAGCACGGCACGGATACCAGAACTCTCTTCCAGGGCTGCGGCAAGAGGTTGGTCTGTCGAAGAAGCACTGGCGGAGCTGGACGCCATCTCGAAAATCTCCTCAATAGACCCACCCGAATTCAGCCTTGTCGAGAGGAACGAGACGCACGAATTGATCGCGTCACGCTTGAAACCCATTCCATGGACATCCAGCACGAAATTGCCGTGAATCGCGACAAACACACCCTGCATAGCGTCCAGGACTTGAGTAAATCTTCCCAGTGCTTTTGTTGCATTGCTGGTGGTCTCCTTCTGCTGCTGGTTCGATGCGGTTGCGTCCAAAACTTCGGCGCCACGGTTTTTTTTCATCGCTCCCTTCGGGGTCATCACGAGATCTAACAGCGCAGTGCATGCTCTCACATCTTCAAGCAGAGAGCGGAAGAGGATGTTGTCAATGAGGATAGGCAGCTGGAATCTTGTATCCTCGGTTCTCTCTTCGAAACTCGCACGCTGATACCAACCGAATCTGGACACAATCCACGTTGCTCCTGCCAGCTTTAGCAAACGTTGTCCTTGGGCATTCGAAAGCTTCATTCCAGAGAGAGCTGCGAAGATATGCTGAAGCTGGTCTTGAAAGTCTGCTTCTGCAGTTGGCTTCTCAATGCCAAAGGCTGACTTGACAGTCAGGTTTTGTTCGAGCTCGCTGAGACTCTGAACCATTTTGACAGATTCGGCAACTTCAACAGGGTCGGCAATCAGCGAGGACGGGGAATGAAGTGAAGATGCGAGCAACTCCCTGGCTGCCTCCACATTACCCGTCTCGATCAGCTGGAGATACTCTTCGCATCGTTTCCACCACAGCCAGTAAATGTTGTTGTCTTGAGATCCGGTTTTCAAGAGCACGTATTTGTCAACATCTTCTCGCGAACGACTGTAGGACAGCAACCACGGATGCAAACTGTTCATCACTAGTTCCAATGAACATCTCAAATGAGCGACACCAGCATCGATGACTTGACTCTTTGCATGCAGCGACGCCAGGAGCTCCCTCGGGAGGATGATTCCTCGCGCCGCCGTAGCTACCTCGCACAATCTCCCACACAGAGATGCAAAGGATGAGTGCGCCGTGGAGGCAAGTACAGTCGTGAATGTCTGCGTGTTGGGGAAGTTCGCACATTTATTCCTCCATATCTCGATCTGGTGGTGTCTTGAGAAGCACTGATTCGCGAACCCAGCTAGCTTTGCCTTGATTTCTTCGTATCTTGAGCTCGAAGCATCAAATTCGGGGAAACTTCTCGCTTGAAGTGACTCGCATTCCGATACCTTTTCCTCAAGACTGGTTGTCTCAGCCGACAATTTCTCTTCCTGTTGCTCCAGATTCGTCAGTTCGGCGGTGTCACTGAACAACTCCGCCACTTGAGTAGGCACAGCATCAAGACTGCAGGACAATTTCGTCAGCGTTGAATCCAGCTGATGCTCAAATGCGGTAGCATCATGTCGTCGCTCTTCAGCTCGGGAAAGGAACAGCGACAAGTTCACGTTCACCTCTAAACGCGACTTCAAATCTTCCGATCCTCCACGTCTGTTTTCTTCGGCAGTCCAGTCCACAAGCGGATCGTACACGAACGCTTCCAACAACGTCAACAAGGACTCGCGAGCGTCATTTGCACGCACGATACGGAGAGTGGTCTCAAAAGCCACGCGGAATTTCCCTTCGACTCCAGTCAAACCGAGCGCATCTTGAAGCATCGGTGTCAACCGGAAAGGCACGATTTCGGGGACCTTCAACTTCAATCCTTTGTCGAAGCATACATTGTAATCAATGTGCAAGACATCTCCGCTTTTGGTACACAGCAATATGTTGTCCAAGTGACGATCGCCAAGTCCGATAATATAGCCCAGAGCAGACATCACAGCCAGAGACTTGCTCAAGCGAGCAGCCTTCGACCAGGTTTCGCGCAGATCACCGCTACCAAGCAAGATCTCCTGCTGCAGCACGTTCCGCGGTCGCTGCGCGACGAGATCATGGTACACTTGCTTCAAGACGGGCTCTGGCCAGTGAGGTCGCTGGTTTGGAGACACGTCAGTGATCCCGTAATGTTTAAGCTTCATGTAGAACGCTGCCGTCGGTGATTGCTGCTGTGTTGCATTGCTTGAGCTTCCTGGAACTTTGGTGGGCGAAGATGCGGGCACGTTTCGAGCATTGTTGGACTGCTCACTCCAGTTGGTGAAAACTTGAAACATCGGAGTCACGTCTGGCACCATTTGAATCAGGCCCGAGTCTTGAGACAGAGGGATCACACTGTAATTTTGTGCGGACAAATCACGAGTCGACGCGAACTTGTCTGCTTTCAAAAACTCGTTCACTGTCTTCAGAAACTGCATAATCCGCTCGTCAAGACGCAGATCTTCTCGCGCTTTCAGCAAATACTTGTACGAATTTCCGTCAGAGCCAACGAACTCCAAGCATTTCGGCTTCGTTTTCGTTCGCAGCACCATCACAGTCGAGCGAACTTCTTGCACTGAGATGGGGATGAGTGTACTATCCGCACTGGTGGACAGCACCCCTGGCATGTTGATCGAGAAATGCTTCTTAGACATTGACGCCATCGCAGGAGATATTTCTTGAAGAGGTAGACTGTCGTTTCGCCCTGTCGAGTTTTGAAGGGATTTCAAAATCTCTGTAAACGGATTCCAGATGAAGTTCGATCCAGGAAGTCCAACACTGGTGTCAAACAGTGTGTCCGCATTGCACATGTCACGAAGCTGCCGTGTAGCGTCTGTGATTAATCCACCGTACTGGTGCAGGAAAAATCGCTCGTGGGGCGTCAGAGTGCTCTGCTTCCCAGCTCTTCCGCAGGTATCTTCCCAGAGTCTCTCAATTGACACCAGAATCGGCTTCATGATGGCAACAAACTTGCGCCGCGCCAGATCGTTCTTCTCTTCCAGCGACAATGACGAGTTTCTCTCCACGCGCGCAGCCTCCTTTTCCAGCGTACTCGATCGTCGTGAAACATCTGCTGACAACTTCACGAGAGTGCTAATCCAAGCCTCATCCCACAAAATCGAAATTCGCCGCAACTCGGATACCAGTAGCTGGACTCCACTGACCAAATCCCCTGATACAGAATTCAGCTCACCGAGGACATCTTTCAACTTCCCTTTCTCTCCATACTCGGAGGATGCACCATTTTGCTTCCAGTTCGTCATTTGTGAGTCGACCACAGCAGGATACACTACCAAATGTGGTGAGTGATGCGCTAGTCGTTTCAGCATCTTGCAAATCAGGGATGAGACGCCAGGTATCGGGTGTGCCGCGCGAGCCAGAAGCTGAGGGACAACCTGACGCCATGGCGCAACTGGTCCATCTGTGAACGTCCCCTCGATCACATCCATCACACCTTCTTCCGCACCAAATTTTGTTAGAAGTCGTAATATGCGAAGAGCGACAGTGATCGTTTGACTTCGAGCAGCTGATGACCCAGAGCTATCAGCTAGAGCAACCAGATATTTTCCATATCCTTCCGCGGCAAACTTGTGGAAGCGGAAAGCTCGAGAATGGCAAGTCTTCTGCAGCGCCTCAATCTGGTCGATTGCGCCACTGTCCACGCTCGATGATGATCGAAGGATGCACAGCTGTCGAAACTTGTCATGCCGATGGGCAATGAGATTGCCATTCTCCATCGAGTGAAGGAAACAGCGAACCACTGCATCACGATCCGCTTTGTCCAAGTTCAGCGCATCCAGCCGTTGAATGAGATGAGATTCCTCCGCTGGATTCAGATCAATGTATCCGTTTTGAGTTATGATACGTTCCAATTCGTGCTTCGCATTGGCATAACACCAGTCGCTGTACTCGAGCCATGCTTGGCATGAGTTTTTCCCACCCTTGGCTGCGATCCCAAGATACTGCCCCTTCATCTCTTGAATCTGGTCAGCAGCCAGTAGTGGTTCCATTTGGTCCAGACCGTTCGAACCGTTCACTGGGTCAAGTTGAAGACCAGCAAGACCGATCAGCGAGGTCATCCAAGAAACTTGATCCAGTGTTTGCGTTTGATCACAAGCTTTTGCGAGACGCAACAGCGGCTGAACTCGGATGTCATCCAGACGTCCGTCAGCACCGCTCCGAATCGAGTCCACAGTTTTCTCGCATAGCTCTCGAAGTATGCTGGTTGCTTTACCATGGAGCTCTAGTGAAGCAAGCAGGTCGAACTTCTCCAGCATGAGAGCATCACGATGACGCTCAGACGTAACTGTCGCTGCTTCTTTCAACAATCGGTCTGCAAGTACGAAGTTTCTCTGCTTTCGTGCCAGCTTTGCAACTTCAACCAGGTACTGTCCGTGCATATCATTTGGCTGGAAGTCAGTAGTCGAGGCTTCCGCCAGGCGTGACCATTTCAACCCGAAATACGCCTTGCTCCACGACCCTGAATCAAGACTCGCATGATTCAGCTCCGTCGTCCCATTGGGCACGTCAGCAATGTTCTCAACTTTTGCTGATGCTAGCACACCTTGGTCATGCAGTGACAGCATGCCAACTTGAAGAAGAACTCGCTCAACGTCTTTCCCAATCAATTCACCAGCGATGGGGTTGGACGAATTTGGTTGTAGTGCCATGCGAATCAATTCTTCTTTCATTAGCGAGTAGTCCTCTGTCACGGTTTGCTTCGAGTTTCGAGTCTTGATGAGCGGTCGAGGTAGTTCATCGAGAATTCCCCAGGCTTGCATTGCGCTGGATTTTCGCGGTTGACCTGATGCCCAGCTACGAAAAGTTGCTGGGTCTTCGAACTCGCCAGTCTCAAAAGCTGAAATGAAGAGGAGCTCGTTCTTCCACACTTCGTAGCATTCAAAAAAACCTTGACAGCCCTCCATGACGTGCGCACGATCCTCTATTGGAGCCATGGCATTCACAAACTTTGCCACAAACACTCGCAGTTTGGGCCAGTCTCTGATGGCTGCGTAGCACTTGGCACATTGCTTGATACAGCCAAGAAGCGCGTGATGGGACATTCGAAGAAGTCTGATTGGGTTTTCCAATATTTCAACCACACGCTCTGCATTTTCTTCGATCGATGACGAGGAAGAGAGCAAACTACTCACAATGGCTTCATATTCTGCCGCTGTATCTTGGTATCGCATCTCAGCCTCCAAGCTGACCCCATTGAGCCATGGGAAGATCGGCAACACCCAGCGCTCACCCACGTCCGCGCCAGCACTTGACATCGCTTGCGTACGGCCAGCAAGAGTCGACGATAGCGAGTCTCGCCACGCTTTCAAGCCGACAATCGAATCAGCATCTTTTGTTTCACAGTAGTTTCTGCAGAGAAAAAACAGCGCACTGTCCAGATCCTGTACGGACTGCTCAATATCTCGACTCCACTCGACTGCTGGTACTTGGGGGTGGTGTGACATCAACACTCTGGTCAATTTGCGCACCAAGCCGGTAACAATCGCGTACCCGTGATGTCTTGAGAGCTCAGGGTAGGATAGAGAATTGGAAATTTCCAGGAGTCGGGGTCGATATCTGCTCAGCCAGTCCTCGCAGACTTTCTTGTTCGCCCTGTAGAACAGGCGAGTTTTGTGCGATTCGCTTTCTGGGTTGCTCTGATCTTCTTCCGCCATAAACGCTGCGTTTGAGATGTACATTTCTAATGCGCCCACAAACTCCAGCAGCATCAGCTTGGAAACGTTTCTGGCATTAGCAGCTCGACCCTTGCTCGGCTTCTGCCCTTCACTCCAGCTCTCGCCAATTTCTTGAGTTTCCGACTGTCGTGCTTCTCTTGCATCTGCAGTTGCATACACCTTCAGGAGATGTTCAATGCTCAAAAACGTTTCGACTGGTCCTCCAAAATGGGTTCGCAGTCTGTTTTGGACACACCAGCCAGCTGCTTGTCGAATTGTCTTGAGAATAAGACAAGAGTTTGCCGGGTTGCTGCGCATAGTTGTTCCATCCGACCCGCTTGCTCGCGCCTGAATTGTCGTGCACTTTCGGTGCCATTCGCCGTGGTGGGTATCTTTCTTACTTAAAAGTGTTGTGATACTTGCAAAATCCGACGCAGAAAAACTTGAGCAGTCTGGCTTAGTGACATGACTTGGACAACTTGATGGTTCCCGCGATACCAGCATCGTACTCGCCAGCTTTGGAAGTATCTCGGCTATGGCGCAGTTCCCAACCCCTTGATCAGGATCAAGCACCAAATCCATCGCGATCTCAAAAAGCATGGAGCCAAGAGTCGAAGATCCGCATCGAGATGCCAGCGCTTTGACAATACGAACACAACAATCGCGGGTTTCGATTTTGGATCCCCGAATCGCCATCTTGACTTTGTTGGTTGCAAGCAGCAGAAGATCACGAGGAGGTTGCAGCGACAAGGTTTTTCTCAACAGCAGGAATTCCATCAGCTCAAGCGATTCAGTTTCGTTGAGGCGTGGAACAGCAACAGCGCCTTCACCGTTTGATACACCACCCGCAGCCAGACGCAGCATGCTGATACTCATCTCGTCAACGAGCAATGCATTGTTCGATTTGTTGACCTCTGCGAGGTCGAACCAGCGTACGCAAGCGCGCGATACCTTGAGCAGAATCCGGAAATGACAGGGATGCTTGTTAGACAAGGCGCTCGATGTCCATCTTATCTTCATCTTCTGTAGGATATCCCCAAAAACGCTTTCATCGCCTTGGAACATGCTAATGCTGCGTCTTTTGACAGCTATGACGAAGCAAGCTGCGCAGAACAGGCTGTAGCTCCGTCTTTCTGCGTCCACCAGGGCAGAATCTCCAACTGCATCCTCTGCAAGGATCTAACATGATAAATTCCAGCACGCGTAAGCACATCATTCCAAATAAAAAAAATGCGATTTGCCATCTTCAGGCTTACCTTCAATGCTTCTGCACCTCCAACTCGCACAAGACCGATGACCAGCTGAGTTAAAAGCTTTGGGGCGTTGAGACATGTAAACGAGAGCAGCGTCTCGAACATCTTTTCGTCTTGAGTTTTGCCCTTCGCGTTGCCTCCAGCGAGCTGAGTTGTGTCGTTCAGTAACCCAACGGCGTGCATCCGGCACTGAACCCTATCTTGAGCCGCCACAATCCCACCTCTCAACAGCTCCAACGATTTCTCGAAAATACTCGAAACGCCATCAACCTCACAGTCGTGGTTTCTCGAGAGAAATGCTGTTTGGGTCAGCAGAAATCGGACCGATACGACCACGAGTGGCGAAAAGCGTCTTGGATCTGCTGATGACATTGATAGCTGATACTCCGCACATTTTGAAAGACAGTATGCCCTGTTCACAAAAAGTAATCAAACTTAGTTGGGTAGCACAAAGCGATGAATTGCAGCTGATAATTGTGTTTTCGAACTTACGAATAAGCACCATGACGAGACGACACAGCACATTGAATAACGTCTGCGACGACGCTCAATTCTCCTTCGGATGGTGCTAAAGCTGGACAAGTAGTACATCACAGCGTGGTTAAGAACAGAGGAAAAAGCTTGTTAACAAGGCAAACAAAACAGCAATCTTGACTCACCGAGATCAGGGACACATTGCGCAACCATCATGAAGCACACCATCAAAGTGTTGAGACGAATGTTGTCATCGGAGGCAAGCGATGTACTTGATGCAGACAGAGCGATGATATCCTGTAAAAAGGAGGATTGGGCACAATGAGAACGCTTGGATCATACCAGCGAACAACACAACACATGGCACTTACACTTGCAAATGAAGACAGCAATTGGGTACTGAACACGCTGTTATCCACCCATAGCTGGCGCAGCTCTTCTAGCAGCGAGACGATGCCTTCCCTATAAAAACCGATGGTTAAAACGAATTCATACAAATAATCCACGGTAAAGGTGCTCACTCATTCTTACCGCAACGGACTTCGCGGACTTGCGTTCATCGCCCAGCCGATCAAAACATCCGCGATGTCAACGAAATGCGGCTGCAGCTTTTTCAGTACAATTGTCTGCCACTGATGTCTGACTCCGCCGTCGCCTCCATCTTGCTTCAGCAGGTATCGGAGTGCCTGGACAATCTGTGACACGACTGTGGGGTCGATAGTGTAGTCCAGGTACGTTCGCCACAGACTGAAAGCTCGCGTGATCGTAGTGTCAAACTCGAGGAACTCCATGGTCTTTTCTCTCCAGGCGCCTGGAGGGTGATCGTGCCTTGTATCCCCACCGTCATCGATTGCGTCGGCGAGTGGTATCCGACATTCGGTTTCGAGCAGCAAGCTGCAAGTCCAATCTACAAACCATACTTCGTGACCTGGGTGCGCATGCAGATTCTGTGCAATCCACTCGACAAATCTGCATACATCGTCCGTCAATCAGCACGGTAACAAACATACACATCAATTACATGCTCCTGTTTTGGTTGCACAAAGCTCAAGAATTCCAGCTGCTCAAAGCAAAACGCAACACTTACTTGTGCGGGCTGTGGCTTGCGAGTGCCTTCAGCATGAGCGACACGTTCTCCTGAACGTCTTTTGTCGCCTTGGTCGGCGCTGTCGCGATCTCCAAGAACATCGGGAGGTACGCCTCGTACGACATGTAGAGCGTCGCAGACGGAGGCAGTGCCTTGAAGTAGGTCTCGAGCTGCGCCGCGGCTTTGCTGCGCTGCTTGATCGACGCCATCTCGCCGGCGACCACGATCTGCAGCGCTAGAAGCGGGTTCAGCGCGCCATTGTTGGCATTGCCGCCACTGTCGACAGATTGCGCGTGTGGTGAGAACGACGGCGACGCGGAGGAGAGACTGCTGCTGCTGGTGCTGGCGGCAGTCGGCACGCTCATGGGGACGGCCAGCGGCGCATCGTCCTCAGCTCCGCGCGGCCGTGGGGGAGCAGGCAGCGGCGGCGTGGGGGCGGAAATGATTGCTGGGGCGGGCTCGGCTGCCTGCACGCACGTGTGTGGCTAGCGCTCTGCTTGCGGGCGGAAGTGGCCAAATGAGCAAAGGCTCGCAACAAACACTCACACGCGCGCGCATTTTGAGTCGATCCGTGCGGCAGTAAGCAAGCACCGCACTTGAAGACACATTTCAGCCAACGAACATACAGAAGACAACTTTTCGGCCAATTATACCTGTTTCTATTGGTTTTATTACCTTGTTCTGTAAATTTGCTGACTGTCTTCACCTTGATATGTAAGACTTACAGTAAGAATCTCACCTATAATTTTCTATTGAGCAATGCGAATCTCTATCGTAACCACTTCAATTCTTGCCGTAGACTGCAGTTCTCTATTTAAAATCGCACAGTGGCTGAATCCCGCATTTCGCATCACATTATTTTCGCAATCTTCAGAAAGGGAAACAAAGGCAGACAGACGAGCGAGCGATCATGCAGCCGTGGGTCGCCAACAGCTACGTGCTGAGCGTGAGCATCCTCGTGGCGGAGCTCGTGCGGCAACACCAGGAGGACGCGCGCAGAGAATTCGCGTCCGCTGCAACTGATGCCGAGCAAGAAGAGCCCCCAGAGCAGCGCACGGCGATCTCTAAGTCGTCGCTCAACGCGCTCGCGCTCTTCCTCGTAGAAGAGCTCCAGCATCCGATGCAGCCGGCGGATGACGAGCAAGATCACGGAGGTGCCATGGACGGTGCGTGCAGTGCGCAGGTCTGTACTGATACCTGAAAGTGTTCTCTAATATGCCGTTATACGTGTCATTTTTCTTTGTACGCAGGAATGCGGTTCACGACGCTGGCGAGCTTACTGAGGAGATTGCAATGTCGTGTGGAAGACCAGAGCGACTTTATGATCCTGTCGACGGTTCTTGTTGGGATCCTCTCGACGATTGACTCGCCCGATTCAGTGAGTAATGTGGTCGATCGTGTCGCAGAATGCGTCGCACCGCTCAGTCAAGCTGGCAGTGGAGATGACGCCGGCGGAGACTCGACTAGCTCGCTTTTGATGCGCAAGAGCCTGCTCGGTCTGTTCGTACGGAAGTTTCTTCTCGCGGTCAACAGGCTGCTCTTTGACGGTATCTCGAGGCTCTACGACGACGTTGTACGATATGTGGAGCAGTTTCAAGAGGACGAAGAGCGCGCTCGACCTGGCGAAGGTGATGCAGACCAAAGTGAAGAAGCGACAAGTGAGGTCCTCAGTGGCGAAAGCGAAGAAACCGAAAAGGAGGAAGACTCCATGGAAATGGACATCTCGGCGTCACCGCAATCGCGAAGCTCGTCAGGGCAATCTGCTGAGTTTCTGTGGAAAGCAGACGCGAATGACAGTTTGCTTTTGTCTCCGATCCCGACTAGAGTGTCTGCGATCCACTCGTCAGCTTTCACTCCAATCGCGCAAAGTGGAAGCTCTCCTTCCTCAGCCGCATCTCCGCCGCCAGAGAGAAGTTGTGCGGAGTTTCTGGTTCTTCCCGCCGCGACAGGACCGCATGACAGCTCGGTGTGGTCTCACGACCAGATGAACTACATTTTGAGCGACATGATGCGCACAATTGAGCGCAAGCGTGCGATGAATGGCAATATGCAGGCGGCCGACGATCCTTTCAGCGTCCAACTTCGACAAATGACGGAGACAGACAAGGTGAATCCAAGTGTCCTGTTCGTGAAGTACTTGGATTACTTGCATCGTCGAGATTACCAAGGCGCGCTGAACAGCTTACACCAGTACCATGACATCGCGCTCTCAGTGTCGAAGCACTTTCCTAGGCATGGTGCAAATACAACGGATATCAACGGAAATCCTAGTACCGACAGTTCTGCTTTGGACGGAAGGGGCTCGAATGGTTTGCATTTCCAAGGGACGGGGGTCCAGTACGCGGCGCTCAACCTCGCAGGTCTACAGATCATGTTCGACCATTACCAAGCTGCATACGAAAGCATCCAAGAAGCGATTCGCGTAGCCCAGCATCATGGAGATCACGTGTGCGTGGCGTTCGCGCTATCATGGCTGATTCGGGTCTACCTAAAGCTTGGGAAAACAAAAGAACAGGTTCTGGGATTGCTAGAGAGCTGCATTGAACGAGCGAAGGAGTTACGGATCGCATCGCTTGAGATTCTCGCCTCGCTGACGCAAATCGAGAGTGAGTTGTTAAGGGGATCCGGCAACGATCCATCAAGCTCCTCCCACCTAGCGGCGCACCACTTGCCACATGTGTTTGCATCACAAACGCCCTCTCCTCGACCACTTCACATCTGGCGTCGCTACCATGACGCAGTACAAATAGTTAACACGATGTCGTCAACAACTGGCATCAACAGCGCAGGATCCGGCGCCGGGAATCGAGGACTTCATGGGAACCCGAATCAACAGATGGCTGCTGCACAGCAAGGCAATGCAAGCCACCAGGTGGAGCAGGTTGAACATGGAATGCGGTGGATCAAGTCGGTCGACGGCATTCTTGACAACGTGTGGAAGTTGAGTGGAAAGCTGTCTCTTTCTTCGGCAGTGGGGTGGCAAGTCTTTGGCCATCGCACACTGGGGACAGTCTTTGACCGAGTGCACTTTATTTGCTTCCAAGACACCGCAAGTGTATGCGAGATCGCTCTCAGTGTGTGCAGTTTAGCAGCGTGCCAACTCGGAGAAGGAGGCGTGGAAGGCTCGAACATTTATGCGCGAGGGCTGCATTTCCTCGTGGATACCATTGATGCGACTGCTGCTGGGGAGCTGGTCAACCAAGTGCCGATCCAGCGCAAACTGCACTACTTGTTTCATCTGTGGGCACTTCGCAGCGGTCAGTTTGGACGAGCGAAACTGCACTTGGATCTACTACTCGACCTCTCCTCTGCTCACAAAGATCTCCCAGCACATATCGAGGCGCTTCTCGCGAAAGCCATGCTCTGGTGGCAAATTGGTGACTCTGTACAGAGTCTGGAGCTGTTGAACGCCCTCGGGAAGACATGCAATGACCATGATCTGGCTTTCCTACATGCGCAGGTGTTGATAGCAACTGCTAAAGTTCGCCAAGGTGCAGCGGCAGCTGAAGCCCCCTTCAGTTCGCTGAACGCTGTTTTGAAGGCTGTTCAGATTTGTGAACTACAGCAGTACGATCTGCTCCTCGCTGAGGCGCATCTTGTCGTTGCCGAGATCTACGTGTCCATGGGCAAGATCGAGGAAGCCGATGTACTTGTCCAAGATCAAATGCCGCTGATTATGGAGCATGGAGACATAAACGTACGCGGCGAAAGCTTTCTCTTGCTTGCGAAAATCGTATTGGCGCATGACAATAGAAGAAAGGCAGAGAGCATGGCCGACACAAAAGTCCGCGCTCTTGACCTCCTTCACTTGAGTGCTACAATGTTCACTGCCTCCCAGAACATCAAGCGTTTGAGAGAGGTTTCGTACCTGAGGGCAATCGTGTTTGACCACTTATCCAACCAACACTACCGCTCGGATAAAGACAACCAAGACAAATACAAGCAAGAGAGAGAGAAAGCAGCAATAGAATTCGTGCAGTTCGAAAAGCGCCTCGAGCAGGCGAAACTCAAGCCCATCGAGCCGTTTGTCGATCTGGAGTTCACTGACAGCATCAGGAGGGTGATTGGTCATCGGTTGGCCGAATAATATGGACTGTGACGTTCGTCGCGGGTAAAGAAAGGACTGCACCTGACCAACAAACGCGATAATCATCGTTTCTACGTTCACCAGGCTCTGGATTGCGGTCATTCATCTCATGCGCACCCCACGAACGAATTCGAACCGCTTAGCTCCAAAACACGGCGCCTCGTTAAATAGCCGGAGTCCGTTGAACGAGCGAATGACCGGGAGTGCGTCTGGAAAATAATGGTTTTGCACTGGATATTCTTGCAAAAGAGAATAAGTCGACCTTTTGAGCTCGTCCTCACACTCTTTCGATTTGGAAGTTGGGGGAACGGAGCTCGATCTGAGCTGTAATCGACACCATGCCTTTCCAGTTGACGAGGATGCCCGTGGAGCTGATGAAGTACATGATGAGAAGCAGCAGCACAACCATCCACTTGAGAAACCACCGCGAGTGTCTAGGAAAAGAAGATGGGAATCCTCAAAGAGCATCACGGCTACTTTTTCTCGACCGGACTCTCTCCGAAAAAACATTGTGGCAGTGAAGATCGAAAGTGGGATTGCAAGCTCAGCTGAGCAAGAAAGTGGGGGGGGGAGGGGGGTCACGTTCCATCCATCTACCATCGTGACGGACAATGAACGAGAAAGATCGAGGAATTCAACCGGATATGTATTTCATAAGGATATTGTCGCTATTGCGTTTGTGACTACGTGGAGTCCGACGTATCGTCCCCCTCGGTGCTACCGAGCAATTTCTTTTTCCGTAGCACGCGAAACTCGGCTTGGATCTCGTCGCTTGTCTTGCCCGAAGTCTCCGGCACCAACTTGAGAGTGAAAAAGTAGAAGAACACGAGGATGGTGATGAATGGTAGGAAGCCGAAGTCGTTGAGCGCGTCCGCGATATATGGGAACGTGACCCCCGTGAGAAGGTTCGACAGCCAGTTGAAGAAGATACAGAACGACGCTGCTGTACCGCGCACCGCATCTGCGAAGAGATCGGCTGTCACGACGTAGATCAGAGGGCCGAGACTCATCGAGTACACCGCAACGTAAGTGCCAGTGAAGACGATGGAGAGCGCTGCGACATCAGCAAGGAACGCGATGGTGATGCCAATTGCGCTCGCAAGCATGCCCAAAAAGCCGAACAAGATGATGCGTCGATACCCAAAGCGCGTCGCCAAATATCCAGTCGCAAAGGTCGGCAAAAAGTTCATGATGTTGACGATCAGGCTGCCGATGCGGTCGTCTCCGATCCCCGCGTCCTTAAAGATACTGGAGGAGTAGTAAAAGACGGCGCTGATACCGGAAAGCTGCTGTGCGGAAGCAATGCCGATTGCGATGATCAACTGGCGGCGGAAGAGGGTCGAGCAGAGCAGCGAAATTGTGTTATGGGGCTGGCTTGAATCCGTTTCCTGTTCGTCTGACCCAGATCGTGGCGATTCGATATCAGTAGCAGCGGACTGTGGCTCGAACCACGAGAACGCGAGAGCCACGTTCTGTTCGCCGTAGATGCGCGTCATGACTTGAGCAGCTTTGTCGTGCTTGCCCTTCGTGATCAGCCACGCTGGACTCTCCACGAGCAGGAATGACGCCAGAATCAAGAAGCACAAGCCGTACACGATCTGGAAACCAGCGATATAGCGCCAGCCGCTGCTAGTGTTAGCGAAGAAGAACGTGCAGACAACAAGCAGCGTGCCACTCGAAATGGAAATCTGCAGTCCAGCACTAAAATTTCCACGAAGATTTGGTGGTGCGATCTCGTTCACGTAGCCGCCGACCATGCCGGTTGCGCAACCTGAGGAGACACCCGCGAGCAGTCGGCCGATGATGAACACCGAAAGATTCGACGTGCTGGCTTGGATGGCGCCACCCACAACCATGAAGAGCGCGCTCGCCATGAGCACTTTCTTGCGACCATACTTGTCGGCGAGACTTCCACATGTGAGACTGCCGATCATACCACCGACGATCCAGGCGTTGACGACGTAGGTCCATTCTGCTTTCGAGTGACCTGGAAACATGAGGCATGTACCGCCCGCGACCGGACGCGCGTCGCAGTCGTCCTGGTTGGCGAAGGTCAACAAATTGAGTTGCGAGAGCGACCAGCCGAACTGGAACGGGAGCATGAGTGACACGAGGACGCTCGCGTAGAGTGCCCACGAAGCATTGATCATTTCGCCGTGGGATGCAGTGTGCGGTTGGTACCCCTTCGGCGTGGTGACTTCGATGAAGTCTGTTTGCGATGTTTCGCCCATCGTAGTGCTTGAGGTTTGCTTGGTGATGCGTTGGAAGAGGTGTTTGTTGAATCAAGAAAATCCGGAAATGACTGCAGCTGTCGGAGGCGAATCGACGAGAGAGTGGAAACGCTGCTTGGACGTTCACTGTTGGAGTCGGAGGCGATCGTGACCAGTAGAGTGTGGAAGGTTCAGGAAGAGATTCGTACACGCGCATGTCTTTCTTCTTCAGCCGCACCACGAACTTTTCCATCAGAGCTTCATGACTGAATGAGAAATCTGAAGTTCGACACTGAATCAAAAGCTGTGAGAGAAATCCAATCGGATCTGATTGGGGCAAAGACACGAGAGCGACTTGATTTTGTTGTGGTGCAGCGAATCGAGACAGGAAGACGCCAAATGGCTACAGATTTTGAAGCACATTCCTGGGTGCGAGCTGACTGGCAGCTTTCGAAGCAGCTGTGACAAGCGTCGGTCAATCCTTGCAAACTTCAAGTGCGAATTAAAATGACCCTCGTCTCAAAGACACGCACAGGTTCAGGAGGACCTCCCCACATGCAAAGTATCCTTGTGCATGATTGCATTCCGACACAGTAGTCGTCATTTGGGATCTCGGAACTCGGTACAAGATGCTTTAATGGGCACGAAGTTTATGCAACAACATTCAACATGCACTTGATGTGAGTGTGAAAAAAACAAATGACAGCTTCGTTTGTATTTAACAAGAGATTGTGAAAGCCCACTTCTGAATGCTACTAGTATAGTATAGATGTAGGGAAGAACTGCACGTTCAAAGTGGGACATCAAAGATTTGATGAAGGATCAAAATTCGGTAGACCTTGGCACATGTATAATAAACAATGGATATCTCGGGCGTCGGGCAACGCATCTAGCCGCTTTGCGCTTTCAATCTCACGAAGGAAGTTCAGGGTTCTCTCTGGGCCAAGCGCTCGTTTCTTCACAAGAACAATGCTGATGGCAATCCGCAAACACGGGTATCCGGTACTGCCATCGTACCAAACAAATCCTTGTAGATCTTCTACTCTTTCAAGTTTTTGAGAAACTGCTGTGCACCGTGTCACGTTATGCTAAAACAGCAAAACGGTACATGCATATGGGAAGGTCCGCCTGTCGGTGCAGTTGTACTGGATGAGTTGAAGTTGACTGCCTCGCGCATCACCTCCGAGGAGGAGAGGAAGACTGCTGCAACATCTTTGCAACAATTGACATCCTGAAGAATGCAAATTTTCACGAGCAGCTACAGTATTACGCACGACAAACGAGCTGTGAATGAATTTAAATGGGACTTGCTATGCAACAGACTACCGTGTGGCTCGCGGAGATGCGGGCTACTTAGGCTCTCGCCGCGCCGCCTGGAACTCGGCCTGAATCTCGTCGCTCGTCTTGCCGAGCGTCTCCGGCAGCAGCCTGAGCGTGAAGAAGAAGAAGATGGCGAGCATGGCGATGAACGGCAGGAAGCCAAAGTCGTCCAGTGCGTCCGCGATGTACGGGAACGACACGCCCACCACCAGGTTGGCGAGCCAGTTGAAAAAGATACACACGGACATGGCGCTGGCGCGGACTGCGTCTGTGAAGAGATCAGCCACGACAACGTAGATGACCGAGCCGAGACTCATGGAGAAGAAACCAACGAACGTGGCCGTGAATACAATGGAGAGCGCGGAGATGTTGGCGATGAGCGCGATGGTGATGCAGACCGCGCTCGTGAGCATGCCCAGGAACCCGAGAAACAGCACCTTGCGGTAGCCGAGGCGGTTGACGAAGAAGCCGGTGGAGAAGGACGGCAGGACGTTCATAGCGTTCACTATCAGGCTGCCAACGCGGTCGTCGGAAATACCAGCGTCCTTGAAGATACTGGACGAGTAGTAGAAGACGGCGCTGATGCCAGACAGTTGCTGCGCGGACGCAATACCAATCGCGACGATTAGCTGACGACGGAAGAGCGGCGAGAGCAGCAGCGATGTTGTGTTCGACGATGTAACTTGTTCGCCTGGCTGAGCGCGCGGGGTTTCGATGTCAGACGCGCTTCCTTGAGGCTCAAACCACGTGAACGCAAGCGCCACATTCTGCTCGCCGTAGATGCGTGCCATGACCTGAGCCGCTTCGTCGCGCTTGCCCTTCATGAGGAGCCACGCGGGGCTCTCCACCAGCAAGAAAGACGCCATCGCAATGAACAGAACGCCCCAGACGATCTGGAAGCCAGCGATGTAGCGCCAGCCGCTGTCGGTGTTGGCGAAGAAGAACGTGCAGACGACGACCAGCGAACCGATCGACACTGAGAGCTGGATACCAGGACTGAATGTCCCGCGCAGGTTTGGCGGCGCGATCTCGTTCACGTAGCCGCCAGTAATGCCAGTCGCACACCCCGAAGAGATACCCGCGAGCAGACGACCGACGATGAACACTCCGACGCTCGACGTGCTGG
>JALBZZ010000093.1:0-66204 GCA_038051095.1 Globisporangium irregulare
CCCCCCCCCCCCCCCCCCCCCCCCCCCCCCCCCCCCCCCCCCCCCCCCCCCTTTTAGTATGCGAGCTCTTTGATACGAAAACTAAACTAATACAACACCCCCAGGTCTTTTTTGGATTGCGAACTTCTAGCTCGCTCTCTGTTTTCTGAGGTCCTAAACCCTTTCTCAACCGCTCGGAACGTCGGCCATTCACTGGCAGTTGCAGACCAACAGTACTCACCAGTGCGAAAATCACATTTCGGTTGCGCGAGGGTGATCAACTCGTACACATTCACTCTCAGGGACTTGAACGACCAGCACTCAGACCAACCATTATTTGCCCACTCAGCAAGTCAACGCAGGCTGGGTGGGCCATGGATGCAAGTGACCAATGATGGGTCTTAACGCAGCTACAAGCATCCCGCTCGATGCTCTTCGGTGTTTTTCGCGGCTCGGTTGCGACGGAGGAATGTGTCTGCTGGTTGCTACATCATGAAAGCAGCAAGAATACCTACCACCGAGAGAATAAGCACCCTTCTACTATGGGTACGTACTCGTTTCTGAACATACAACAAGCGAAAATGGCGGGTTTGTCAAAGCTCAGAATTTGCCAACCTATCAATCATTCGAGCGCTGGAGTTGAGCATTCGCCATTTGCTTTGAACACAGTCAAAAGATCACCGGTGGGTAGATTCATTCAGCGATCCCACCTCCTGATTAGGACGAACTTTCTCGTGACGCGGGTACCATGAAGAGCGTTGTCGAGACTCGACCTATCTGGCTGCATGGGGTAGTGTCTACTAGTTCCACACGAAGCTGGCAACGACACCGAGTGAGATGATTTATTCGCAGGTGTGGGGCGAGTCAAGCCTGAACATCCTTCACTTGCACCACGCGACGTGCTCAGACATGCTCGATAGGGATAGGCCGCTCAAACTCCCCTACTTAGAATAATACCAGGGTATGCTGTTCAGTTGGTCCACGGTCAATAGACGTTTCCAGGTCACGAACAGCGACAAAAATTCAGCGACGTTACTTCGAGGTGAGGAGTACAGTTGGACTAATTTGGTCAATGCAACCGTCACTCCCGGGATTATCGACCCTCACTCACACATCAGGCTTTTAGTTCAAGGGTTCACACACCAGGACTTGTTACACTTCGTCCCAATACTGAAGTAGAATAGAAGGCAAGATACAGCCACACATACATTCGAGCAAAAGCGTCCCACATGTATACGAAGCTTCGATGGATTTTTGTTGCGATGAGTAGATGGCTGTTGCTGGTTGCTGCTTCGCCAAATCAGCAACAGTGGATGCGTCACCAGGCTTGTAGATCTCAGGCAAGGAGCATATTGCCAAACATATTCTTGGCTGTTAGTTGTTCAATGCGTGGGTGCAAGCACTATGTGTATGTGTATGTGTATGTGTGTATGTGTGTATGTGTGTATGTGTGTTTGGAGCAAGCGAGCGAGCAGCTGAGTGCCTTCTATCACTGAAGATCCAGACCTCAGCTGGAGAAAGAAATGCGCGAAGAGAATACGAAGGCGATAGGCGAGATAGACTCAAGACAGTCTGGGTGCGGCAACAATACTGGAGCAAGACCCATTCATTGGTTGCGTCGGAGCGCTGAGTCATGCAATATCTGCAGGTGACGTAGCACACACGTGCATGCGTTGAACAAGTCGGAGGAGCATGTAGAAATGCTGCATGTGTGCATGCTCTCTGCGATACTTACCCTGAAGACCAGGCGACTCCTTGACTAGCCAGTATCGCCCGTGGTAACACCACCTGTGCATCAACTCCGCGGTACTGGAGCGCAGGATTACACATTTGGTGGATGGGCCAATCAAAACGCTGGAAAAGTAGATTTAAAAGACGGCAAATCTCGCAGCATCTTCAACTTTGCGAACCAGCGGTTTTGTCCGGATGACCGGGTATCCGGACAAACCTGAGTTTGTGAGGCGTTTACCACGCACGCACTTTGGGGTTAGAGTGACCATTTTTATCGCATTTTAGTCGAACTCCAGCAGTCAGCTAATAATCACAAGCAATGCCAGCAGAATTGCCGATCAGTGGTGGAGCACAATGCCAACGTTAGCAGATCTCTCGCAGCAATGCCCTCTACCTTCATCTTCACCCTCCAGCTCCTAGTTCCTGAATAAACTGGCTCTGGCTGGCGCGTGTGCACAACCGACAAACAGTGTAGTTTGTCGTAGATGTGAAGAGTCTCCCGTTCAGTGTCAGTTTGTCAAGCATCCTCCAGGAAGCTCTCCAGAGGCTGTTTAGAGAATTGAAGTCATCGCGATGATTATTAAAGCACCAGCTATCCTGTACATATGAACTCCTATCTCGACAGCGATTGTATCTTTCCAGAGGTGTCTCTGATGTGGATGAGATCTACTCGCTTTCATCGCACAGATCAATTGCTGTGGATTGAAATACGTTGCTCACAAATGTTGTCCAATTACTATGACCGCTACGCCGAAGCTGAATAATGAAGACATTCTTGGGGCCTAAATACGTTCTCTCAAATGAGAAGAGAGCGACTGCTTTAGCAAAGCCATCCAACTTGACAGACGTAGAATCATTGTGAGTTGTGGATGGGAGCAATCTGAATGATTATGAGGCCAGCCTTTCCAACTCGGGTCTCCTCCAACGGCTGGATGTTTGTCATGAGACGTCGTTGAGACAGGCAAAATCCATGTTCGCTTAGCAGCTGGCTGCGTGTGTTTACCTGCCTCCGGTGGGTTCTCTCTAATGACGATCCGTCCTTTCTTTGCCCATGTGAGCCCTCGGCGTAAACCTGCCCCATCTTGCTGGAAGAGCCTCATCAAGTTCACTCACGCGCCGATCCTGATTTTATCCTTCTGCTGCCGCTGCTTGTTTTTCGCAACCGCCTGACGACGACTCCCAGCAGCCACGCGCCACCAATAGCGATCCTTCGTGGCCATCCCTCATTCTCCATTGCCGCTCCGCTTGTTGGCTTCAAGAGCTCAGTTGTCGTTTCTATCGCTCGCAAGAAGAACGAACGAACCCGTCCCTAGTCCCCGTCCTAACCAGCAGCAACACGCAATTGGGATCCATCATTCCTGACTGAGAGCTCCTTGTCCCGTCATGTTGGACAACAAGACCCTGCTTGGCGAAGAGGAGAACGATGACGTCGCGCCAGAGATCCTACACGGCGTGATGCCCAATCGCCAGCACCTGCCGCGCTTCAGCAGCAAGCGCTCGAGCTCCAACTTCTCCGTCGTGGACGATCCGTCGCGCGCCAAGAGCCGCTACGAGCACGGCGCGTTCAAACTCACGCAGGACGATATGTCGAGTGCCGATGCTCTCATGGCGGGCGGCGTGAACGCGATGAACGAGACGCTTGCTGCTGTGGTCGAGCAAGCGCTGGGCGCTCCGATACCGAGCATGGAGGTTCGCTTCCGCGACTTGCGCATCACGGCCCACTTGACGCAGACGTCTTCGGGGAAGACCGAAGTGCCCAATTTGCTGACTCCGCTCAAGCGAGGGCTCACGCAGTGTTGCACGAAACTAAAGGTTGTCGACAAGGAGATCCTGAAAGGGATCAGTGGCGTCTTCAAGCCCGGACGCATCACGCTTGTGCTCGGCCAGCCTGGCTCAGGCAAGTCCGCACTGATGAAGATCCTCAGTGGCCGATTCCCAATGGACAAGACGATTGATTTCTCAGGCGACATCAAGTACAACGACATCGACCGTGCCGCACTGCTGAGCTGCTTGCCGCGGTTCGTAGGCTACGTCGACCAGAAGGACCAGCACTACGCGCGCATGACGGTGCTCGAGACGTTCCAGTTTGCACACAAATGCTGTGCGGGAAAAGGGCTCGAGCCCTGGGCGGTCCAGGCGCTGAGCAACTGCACCGCGGAACACCACGACCACGCGCTCAAGGTTGTCACTGCGCACCACACCCACGCACCGGAGCTTGTCGTGAAGAAACTCGGACTCGACCGCTGCAAGGACACGATTGTGGGCGATGCGATGCTCCGAGGCGTCTCGGGCGGCGAGCGCAAGCGCGTCACCACGGGCGAAATGTCGTTCGGGCTGAAGAAAGTCCACTTGATGGACGAGATCAGTACGGGGCTCGACTCGGCGGCGACGTTCGACATCGTCAACTCGCTCAAGAGTCTCGCGTTCAACTTCAAGACGACGGTCGTGATCTCGCTGCTGCAGCCGTCGCCCGAAGTGTTTGAGCTCTTCGACGATGTGCTCATCCTGAATGATGGCCACATCATGTACCACGGACCGAGAGTGGAGGCGCTCCCGTACTTTGAAGATTTTGGCTTCACATGCCCGCCCCGTCGTGACGTCGCGGATTTCCTGTTGGACCTCGGCACGGACAAACAGGACGCGTACATTGCACGCGGCGCGCACTCCAAGTCGGTGCCGTTCCACCCGGCCGACTACGCCGAGCGGTTCCGCTCCTCGGACATTTTTCAGGAGACGCTCCAGTACTTGGACAACCCGGCGCCGCATTCCGATATGATCAGCACGTCGACGCACGCAACGTTCCGCCAGACGTTCATGGAAGACTTGCAAGTGTTGCTGCAGCGCCAGATGCAACTGACACTGCGCAACTCGGCGTTCCTGATCGGGCGCGCGATCATGGTGATCGTCATGGGCGTGCTCTACGGCTCGACGTTCTGGCAAATGACCGACACTAACGCACAACTGGTGCTCGGTCTGCTCTTCTCGTGCGCCATGTTCCTCTCCATGGGACAGGCCTCGCAGGTGCCGACGTTTATGGCCGCGCGCTCGGTGTTCTACAAGCAACGCGGCTCGAATTTCTTCCGCTCATCCGCGTACGTGCTGGCGTCCTCGGTGACTACGATCCCATTTGGCATCATGGAGACGCTGCTCTTTGGCTCCGTGGTGTACTGGATGGGCGGCTACGTCGATATGGTGGACCGCTTCATCGTGTTCCTGCTGACGCTCTTCCTGTGCCAAATGTGGTTCACGAGCTTCTTCTTCACGCTCTCGTCGGTTGCGCCGAACTTGACGATTGCGCAGCCGGCGATGATGGTCTCGATCCTCTTCTTCATGCTCTTCAGCGGCTTCCTCATCTCGAAAGACAACATCCCTGACTACTTCATCTGGGTCTACTGGATCAATCCGCTCCAGTGGTGCATCCGCGGACTGAGCGTGAACCAGTATACGGCGTCGCGCTTCAACGTGTGCACGTACAAAGGCACGGACTACTGCGCGCAATTCAGTGGGATGACTGTGGGCGAGTACAGCTTGAGCCTCTTTAATCTCCCGAGCGAGACTGTGTGGATCTACTATAGCTGGATCTACTTCGTCGCCGGGTACGTCTTCTTGGTCTTCCTCGCGTACCTGGCACTCGAGTTCAAGCGCTACGAGAGTCCAGAGAACACTACAATCGTGCAAACGGATCTGGAGGACCAGGACATCTACGTCGAGGTACCGGAGACCCCCAAGGTGAGCCATCAAGAGCCGCCAACGAACGAGTTCCCCCAGGGACGTGCCTCCGGCTCGATGGCCTCGGGCTCTACGGTCACGATCCCGATCGACGGAAATCGTCGCGGAATCATTCCCGTAGCGCTCGCATTCCAGGATCTCTGGTACTCGGTGCCGCTCCCTGGTGGGAACAAGGACGATGAGATCGATCTCTTGAAGGGCGTCTCTGGTTTCGCGCTTCCAGGCACGATGACTGCGCTCATGGGTTCGTCTGGTGCGGGCAAGACGACGCTCATGGACGTTATCGCTGGCCGCAAGACTGGTGGACGAATCCGCGGCAACATCCTGCTCAATGGCTTCCCCGCCACGGACCTCGCGATCCGAAGATGCACTGGGTACTGCGAGCAGATGGACATCCACTCGGATTCGGCGACTGTCCGTGAAGCGCTCACCTTCTCCGCGATGCTGCGTCAAGACGCGCGCGTCCCAACGTCCGAGAAGTATGCGTCAGTTGACGAGTGCATTGAGCTGCTCGAGCTGCAGCCGATCGCGAACAAGATCATCCGCGGATCGTCTACGGAGCAAATGAAGCGTGTGACGATCGGCGTGGAGCTCGCGGCGTCCCCGAGCATCCTGTTCATGGACGAGCCCACGAGCGGGCTCGATGCGCGCTCAGCCAAGCTTATCATGAATGGCGTGCGCAAGATCGCGCACACTGGTCGCACCGTCATCTGCACGATCCACCAGCCAAGCACAGAAGTGTTCAACCTCTTTGACTCGCTCTTGCTTCTCCAACGTGGCGGCCGTACAGTGTTTTTCGGAGAGCTCGGTGAGGATTCCTCCAAGTTGATCGAGTACTTCCAGTCGGTGCCCGGTGTAAGTCCTATCCGCCCCGGATACAACCCAGCGACGTGGATGCTCGAGTGCATCGGCGCGGGTGTGGGCAACAAGTCGGCAGGTGATGAGAAGCCGATGGACTACTCCGACTACTTCTCGCAGAGCGACCAGAAGACGCTGCTGGACGAAGACCTCGACCAGGACGGCGTCTCGCGTCCGTCGCCGTACCTGCCCGAGCTCACGTTCGGCAACAAGCGTGCGTCTCGCGCCACCACGCAGCTGCACATGCTCTGCTCGCGCTTTCTGCTCATGTACTGGCGCACACCGACGTACAACCTCGTGCGCTTGATGATCAGCGTCATCCTCGGCGCGATCTTTGGTGTCATCTACCAGGGCACCAACTACACGACGTTCAGCGGCGCCAACTCGGGCATCGGCCTCGTGTTCGTGAGCACGATGTTCCTCGGGCTCATTGGCTTCAACACCGTCATGCCGGTTGCTGCGGAAGAGCGCACCGCGTTCTACCGCGAGCGCGCCTCGCAGACGTACAATGCGCTCTGGTACTTCATCGCCGGCACGATCGCCGAGATTCCGTACGTGTTCTTGTCGACGCTGCTCTTCTCCATCATCTTGTTCCCGAGCGTGGGCTTCACGGGCTATGAGCGCTTCTTCTACTACTGGTTCATCGTCGCGCTCAACGTGCTACTCCAGGTATATATCGGCCAGCTGATGGTATACCTGCTGCCGAGCGTCGAAGTGGCGTCGATCATCGGCTCGCTGCTCAGCTCCATGTACATGCTCTTCGCGGGCTTCAACCCGCCGGCGGGCAACATCCCGACGGGGTACAAGTGGATCCACTACATCTCGCCGCCGACGTACAGCATCTCGATCCTGTCGTCGCTCGTGTTTGCCGAGTGCCCCGAGGACCCCGCGAAGCGCGCCGAGCACCACTACCTGGGCTGCGAGATGCTCACGAACACCCCACCAGCGTACGTGAACATGACGCTCAAGGAGTATGTCGAAGGCACATACGATATGCGACACGACAACATTGCGCGCGATACGCTCATCATTGGCGTGCTCATCGTCTGCTTCCGCTTCATGGCGCTCCTCGGCCTGCGCTACGTGAACCACTTGAAGCGCTAGCTAACTTGGTTGGAGAGATGGCTGGCACCTTTTGCTGCTGGAGGTGGCACACCCAGCCTGCTTCATATTAAAACACACTTGAGTGACGCGTTTACAGTGAAGTCTGGTGCTTGCTTGTACGCTCGTCCATCTCGTGGAATAACTTACATACAATACATTTCCCTCAACAGAATATCCCATTCACTCACGGTTCCAGGAGCACCTGAGCACTCCTTTGTCATTTCTTCCTTCATGGGCACTGAACCCTCTAACACTGTCAAAAAGCTGTCCTGCACATCACGAGGTGAGTACCAACCAGTACACGATGGAAACCAGTGTCCCTTGTGAACAAACCCGACAGGTGCTGAGAGCAAGCAAGAGCAAGTTGGAAGATTCACTTTAGTAGATAGGATAGGCATTGGTGCTTGGACATTGTTTCTAATACCTCTTCACTCATCCCCCACAGGCTCTCTCTCTCTCTCTCTCTCTCCCGTCTACTTATACACACTGTCCATCCACCATCCCTGCCAATAAATAAGATGAGGTTAATAAAGATCTCTGGTTTGTTTTGGCTCCACTCACGTCCATTCACTGCAGCCACACGTGATTCAGTGCGTCCTATAGAGCCGATACACATAGGGAAAACAAAAGCAAGGTGAGTGACAACATTTCGCACACAAGTGGGATCTTGAATGCAATTGCGTATGTATGTACCTTTGCCGTGAGGCGCTTGCGCGGGTTGAGCACGAGGATCCGCTGCACGAGGTCCTTTGCCTCGGGGCTCACGTCCTGCCAGTACTTGGACGGGAACGTCAACCGGTAGAGCGATGTGATCTTCTGGTTCGGCCGCAGGTGGGTCGACGCGGCAAACGGTAGCTACAGAAAACAACACAAAGAAGCAGAGAAAAACAATAGTAAGTCTCAGAGTGCCAATCTGGGTAGATAGGGTGTGTGTATGTGGACATACCCGTCCACAGAGCAGCAAGTAGAGCAGCACCCCGAACGCCCACATATCCACGGCCGAGGTGTACGGGTGATGCATGAGAATCTCCGGCGCGAGGTACCCGCCCGTGCCCAGGAACGACGTCGTGGTCGCGTTCTCGCCCGCCATGAACTTGGCGAAACCAAAGTCGATGATCTTCACTGTGAGCACCTCGTTGCCGTCGGCATCGCGCTCTTCTTCGCCGTTGGGACCCACGGCGAGCAGCATATTCTCCGGCTTGAGGTCCCGGTGCACGACGCCCAGCGAGTGCATGTACTGCATCGCCGAGAGCACGGCACGCGCCACTTGGATCGCTTCCCGCTCAGAGAATCGTCCTTTCTCCACGATCGCGTCAAAGAGCTCGCCGCCGTCGAGCAGCTCCATGATTAGGATCAGGTACGCATCATTCTCAAACGCTTCTTCCAGCTTCGCGATGTTTGGGTGGTTCACGCGCTTGAGCACATCGACCTCGCGGCGCAGCTGGAACGCGATGTCGTGGCGCTTCTGCGACGAGTACGAGAGCCGCCGCTTGTCGATCACTTTGCATGCGAACACGGCGCCATCGGCGCGGCGCTCGCACCGGTAGCACGTGGACGTCGTGCCCGTACCCAGCACTTCCTGCAGCGAGTACGCGTCTGGGAGCAGGCTGCGGAACGAGTTCATCGACCCGCGGCGCGTGATCGCGCTTGGACGCGTCGGGGTCGAGCCTGGGAGGTACGCTGGAGCATGCGCTGCTGCTGGGAGTGACGTCGAGAGCGATGGTGGCTGCTGGTGACGCGGCGGGCCGGCGTTGCGGTTCCACTGCTGCGTCGGGTGGAACGCGAGCCCGGCGCTCGCCATGACCATGTCGAGGATCTCATCGTCCTGCGGCTGCGGGTCACTGCCGCGACCGCCCCCTCCACAGCTCTGCGAGCCGACGAACGAGCTCTCGGACATGGTCGTCGAGTACGACGACGCCATCGAGTGCGGTGTGTGAGACGCCGACGATGCCGCCGACCCCGACGCGATCATCCGTGCAGACGCTGAGCCAGACGTCCCGCTCTTGCGGGAGCTGTGAGGCGGTCCGTAGTGGAAGTCCACGGGGCTCGGCACCAGCGGCGCAAGCTGCTGCTGCTGTTGGTACTGCTGGTACTGGTGCTTGGTGAGCTGCTGCATCTGCAGCTCGAGCTGTCGCAGCTGGCGGCTCCGGCGCGCGTTCAGCGACGCGGCATTGTCGCTACTGCTACTGCCACTGCTGTTGCTGCCGCTGCGGCTCTTGGACGGTGCGCCGTACGAGCGGCTCTGGTGTCTCGCGGACGACGACGCGACCGCGTACCTGGCGTCTCCGTGGTCGTCGCTGCCCATGAAGCAGCGCTTCACCAGTGCGGCGCCCATGTTCACTCGCTGCTCGCTTGCTTTCAGGCTAAATCGGATAATGCGACGCTAAAAATAAACAATACAGCGTTGCTCGTCTTGCGTGTCTTGCTTGCTTTGTTGTTCGCGCACTTGCTTGTTTGCGTAGTGGTGGTGGTTGCTGAACAGTTGTTGCTGTTAAAGTTGTGGCTCCACACCTCCCTGGCGTATGCGCGTGGACAACTGGACGCAGGTGAGACTGCGTGGTGATGTGTGAGGTCTTGCTTTGGAATGAGTCGGCAAGCGGCAGAGAGAGCAGGTTGCTTGCTTACGCGTGCCGTCCTTGCTTGCTCTGCGAGTGAATATTGGGATGCCCGCGCCTTTGCAGACAGTTGACGGCAATCGCTCTCGCTTGTTTATTTGCGCGCTTGTTGGCTTTTGCTGGGGTCTTGTTCGCCTTGTTTGCTGGGTTCTTGCGGGCACACATATGGAAACAGACAGGGAGAGGGAATCCGCGCACGTTGTATGGATTTTTGTATGCGCAGGATTCGTTTCCTGGCCATCCACGCAATTGGACGTTAGGTTGCTCCCTGCTTGTGCAGAGGTCGCTTCAGTATCGGCCCAACAATAGGAGCCGAGCAGACGGATCGTTACTCCTGGCTTTGCACAAGCACGCAACGACAGGCTCATCAAGCGCAACCGCAACCGCCTGCTTGTGATTGGATGAAAATCTCATTCTCCCCCGAACCTTACAAAAACCAAGTCAAGCCAGGAGCCTCCATATATTATAGAGAGGTATTTTCTTTCGCGAGAGCACCTGATTCCTTTTCTGAGCAAACTACTAGCGCCGCAAATTATTTGGCGATGTTGTGGGATTCCCAAAAACGGTACGCACTCTGATACAAACAGCCTCAAGCAATAATGTCAATGTAAATGGGAACTTGGGGCTTTGACTTTTGGTAGAACTGAAGGCATTCGACCGAAGGAGGAAAAAGAGAACGACTGCGATCGCCAGGACTATGTCTTTTGAAAAGCATGTTCACAATGTGACGGAGAGCAGCTTGGTTCAGTACTGTATTCCTGAAGTGTTGTCCTTGAAGAGACTTATTGGCTTGCTTGCTTAAGGGGTTTGTTGCCTGGGTTTTCGTGCTCCATAAAAATCGCTCTTTTTTGCAAAAGCGATTTTTGCCCTTTCAAATGTATCTTCTCTCCCGCCATTGTGAATAGCCAAATTGCAGCTTTTCTAACACCCAAGTTGTCAGGCGTGAAAAACAAATTGTCGGAAAATGTTTTGAGGTCTCGATTCGATTCCCAGCTCAGTGTCGGAAGTGTCAACAAATGCACATGAAATGGGTGGTCCACGTAATTTAAGGATTCACAAATGAATTGACACTTTATGTGGCCCACTCATTATGAGAAAAAGCAGGTGCTGTCGAAAACGTCGATATTGCATTATGCATTTGCTGTGACCCACACTATTTCGTCCATTATTATTATTGTCAGTTCTGGAGGTTACAACCAATGAAAACCATAAACAACAGCGACACGCATCTTGTCTGCCATCCTATGGCGATCAGGCAGGACACTCATTAAGTTCGCCGCTCATGATGTCTCCTCCATGTGGTCACTCTCTGTGGATCGCTCGATCTCCGCAAAATGCCATGTGGGCTTGAAGCTATACATACAGAACCATTACAGCATTTAGCATCAACGCCATCTCAGTAACACCTTGGAAAGCTGGCGAATCTGATCTTTGTAGTGCTACTGCATGCCAGAATGACATCTCACATCTTACATCTCGCTGATGGATGGGACAGTGGAACCAGTCAACTCTCGAGGGGCTAGCTATCTTCACCTCCATGTCCAATAACGCATCTCGAAGGCCAAATAGCTCCACATTCTATTCGTCACCAGTTCAAGTTGACTGGACAGCAAGAGTCTGAAAATCATTTCGAGATCCATGAACCCTCTGAAGTTGAGAATAAGCAATCTCTATCATCCGATGGTAAACAACTTGATGGTGGTGTCTAAACGCTTAGTGCATTCGAGATCAAGCTACCAGCAGTTGGGTATTTGCCAGAGTACAGGGCTCTACCAGAGTATTTGATCTACTCCCAAGGCTCAGTTATGTGTCCTGAGTTCCGTCTAAACACACACACACCCTGGCAGCTGAATACGAGCCTATTAACGTCACCAGCAAAGCTCTTCCGGGTTTCCATCCACTCTTACAACTTTTTTGATGTGTTGTTCTACATGCGCTACCTCTATCACCAAAGGCAGGCTACTTCTCGCTTCGACGCTTCGACGACGCCGTCTCCGGACGTTTCGAGCTGCTGCTCTTGGATCCAGAAGAAGAAGACGAGGAGCGCGACGACTTCTTCGCGGTCTTGGGGCGACTCGAGCCGGATCCCCCTCCACTCGCTCCCCCGCTAGCTGCAGTTTTCTTCCTGCTCGCAGCCGGCGCGTACCCGTCGCCTTCATCGTCCGAGACGTACACGAAGAACGGGTTGCGTGCGAGCTCCATCTCCTCTGCGAGCGCGATCTCGTCCTCTTCGATACCGTCGTCCAGGTCTGGAGGCACGTATTTCTTGCGACTCTTGCCCTCCGAAGACGTCTCGGGTCGCTTGAGTCCGCTCGCCGACGGCGGACGCTGGCGCGGACGCAGCGTGTTGCCTGCGAGCTCCAGCTTGTCAAGCGTGTAGTCGTCCTCTTCGTCGCTCCAGCGCACGCGGCTCTCGAGTAAGTTGACCGCCTCGGGTGGCATGAAGTACTCGAGGATGAGCGTCTTGAGCTTGAGCTGCGCTGTGAGCTGGCGGATCGTGTCGAGCAGGTCTTCGCGCTCGCGGCCGTGTGCCTTCTCCATGTGCTTGATATCCGCGAGCACTTCCTTCACTTTCGTGTACACTTTTTTGAGCTTCCGCGCCTTCGCTTCAGCTTCTTCCTGCAGCGTCTGGTACTTCTCTTCGTGCATGAGGTTCGCCTCTTCCTGCTCGGCGAGGTCGCGCGCGAGCTTGAGCTCCTGGCGCTTGCGTTCTTCGAGCTCGAGCTTGGTGCGACGCAACTCGTCCTCCTGCTGGGCGGCTTTCGTCATCATCTCGCCACCGATGAGCAGCTTCGCCTGCAACGACGAGAGCTTGTCAACGAGCGCCTTTTGTTGCTTCTCGAGCTCTTCCGCTTGCTTGTGCTCGCGCTCGAGCTGGAGCTCGACCTCGCGCTTGTTGTGCTCGGCGAGCGCCTTGTCCTTGGCGACGAGCGCGATCTCGTTCTGTGCGGTCTTGAGCATCTCTTCCTTCTCGCGCTGTGCCTTGTCCGCGATCGCCTTGGCCTCTTCTTCGCTCACGCCTTTCTCGATGATGATCCGCTCGACGATCTTCTCGACCTCGACGATCTCGGGTACAGCGTTTGCCATATTGCTGCCATCGCCTCCGCCCCCACCTTCTCCACCACCATTACCACCGCCGCTACCACCGCCGACCGCTCCCTGCTGCTCCATCGCTAGCAGCTTGGCCTTGAGCTCCTCGATCTCTTCCTGGAACTCACGGATCATCGCGTCCTTGGGGTCTTCGTTGATCTTTGGCTTGTTCTTGATGTTCTTGGCGCGACTCGCGTAGCGCAGCGTCGTCAGTGTCTCCTCGTAGTTGTAGTCCGCCGGCCCGCAGTTTGCGATCATCACAGTCTTCGTGTTGCCGCCGAGCGAGTCCTGCAGCAAGCGTGTGAGCTTCGAGTCGCGATAGGGGATGTGCTTGGACTTGCCGTCCACGAGCGCCGAGATCACGTTCCCGAGCGCCGAGAGCGACAGGTTGATTTTGTTGGCCTCCTGGAGGCGGTCGCCCGTGGCCCCGGTCTTGGACTGCCGCTCGCTACCGGCGAGATCGACTAGGTTGAGCTTGCCCACGCACACGTGGTCCTTACCGTCCACGCCGTTCTCGCTCAGACACTCGACGACGATCGTGAAGATCGAGTGCGAGCGCGACGACGTCTGGTTCATCAAAGTAGCGCCGACGCTGCGGTTCTTCTTGCCCGTCTGCATCACGTGGTCGATCTCCGCGGCGTCTTTCACGACCTGAGCCGTCAGGTTCTTCACGTACACGCCCGAGTCTGCGTTCTCCTTGAGGTCGAGCCCCATCTTCGGATCCTTCGAGAGCAAATCGCGGATCTCTTCGTTGTAGATCTCCAGGTACGACGCGCGCACGAGGATGCGCTTGTTCTTGGAGATCGCGACCTAGATGTTTGAACATCATAGCAGAGGGGACCAAGGGGTGAGTGAGTTGATGGATGGGCCGGGTTACAATGAGCAGCAAGTCTCTGAGCTGGTCTCACCTTGTCAAAGATGTGCTTGAACGAATTCGGGATGATACCTGGCTGGTCGCCATAGCCCTCCATCGTGTGGGACTTGCCGGCGCCAGTCTGCAATACAACACGTCATGAGAAAGATCGTTCAGACGACCGATCCACACAGAGAACTTTAGTCACCTAGTACTACGTTCTGCCTGTACCTGGCCGTAGGCAAAGATCGTGCCGTTGTAGCCTTCCATGACTGCTTCGACAATCGCCGTCGCCGCGGCGTCGTACACTTGCTGCTGGGTCGAGTTGCAGCCGAACGCGGCGTCGAACGTGAACGACTTGGGCGGTTCGGTCGTGGCGGCTGCGGGGTTCACGATCGACACTTCGGCGCGCTCAAAGTTCGCGGTCGCGACGATCTGGCGCCCGTCCTGCTTCTCCTTGTTGCTGCTCGGCCGGATGCGCACCATGACACGCACGCACTCGTCATTCTTGGCCAACTTGGTTGCCATCGTAGTCGTTGCCGACGCGATCGCTACAGAGATTCCGTTGATACCAGAGTATCGTTGAGCTGACGCGAGGCTATTTGCAGGAATGAAGCAAGCAACAGACTTGCTGTGACTGTGAAGAGATTTCCTGGCTGGCTGGTCGACTGGGTAATCAGTCTGTTGCGTTCTTTGGAGAGAAAGTTATAACGACTGCGCGACTTTCCCAGAGCAAAACCACACAAGTCTGGATCAGGAGGCCTTGCTGTGAAACGCCATGTTCGCTCGCTCGTGCACTTGGGGAATTATTTGCTCATAGGGGCTAAGCTGCAAGACCCATTCGAATGAATGAACGAGGCTGCGTAGAGGTTCTATTTCCTTACATTATCGCGGAGAACGCCTTGGCGCTCGAAGCCACGCTGTACCCAGTCTTCTTGAGCCAGCAGGTGCCGCCGTTGTAGCTCATCCACGTAAACGCGGCGCAGTAGTCCGTAGCGCGACAAATCCCGCAGCAGTGCTCCCACGCAGGCATCCTCTCGGCGCTGCGCAGGTCTGCGCCGGCGAAATCGACGTTCGACTGCATCGGCTAGCACTTGTAGCTCGTGCTCGAGCGAAAGTACAGCGTGTCGTCGGGCAATGGCTATGAAAGGCTTGGCAAGACAGCAGGCTGCCTGGACTTCAAGTAGCACATGTCGTTGAGGAATTTGGTTCACGTGAACGCGCCACACGCTGGCACTCGATTGCACAGATCGCAGCATTCCTCTACACTGGGTGCGGCGGCAGTGAGGAGGCCGTTGCCAGGGTAGTCGATGTTGTTGACGATCACGCCGCACTTCTTGGCGTCATCGCTTTTGGGGAGAACTGTGGCCGAGTACGAGTTCGCCGCGTTGGCGTTCTCGCCACGGACCAACGAGTAGAGTTGGCAGGGCTGCGACGGCCAGTTCCACGTGTATCCGACGCAGTCGCTGATCTGGTGACATGCGTCGCAGCAATGCTCGGTCTCGCGCACCCCGGACGTTGTCGCGATCGCAATGCCAAAGAACTCGATGCCGTATCGAGCACCACCGCAGCGCTTGCTCACCGCGGCGTTCGAATCGTTGACAAAGATTGAGTGGTGGCCGTAGCTCTCGATGCCGCAAGCACCGCACTCGTGGCCCTGAAACCCGCGTTCAATGTAAATGTAGCCTTTGTCACCCCAGGACGGACCGTCCTGGTTCTTGACTTTCCAGTAGGGCACGCCGTTGAGCGTGCCGAAGCCGACGATGAGCACCGAGAGGTCCTCATACCCAGCGATGCACACCTCCTGGTCGCCCAAGACCACGCCACTCGAGTAGTACTGGAAGAGCGCGTTGCTTGCGTGGATGCCGACGGCTGCAGGTTGCTGGCGAACCGCGGCTTCGAGGTCCTCGTGGTTTGGGAAGATGCCGCCGCCGTACAACTTGGCGCCAAGCTTGATCGTGGTAGGCTGAAACTGACTGACACGTATGGGTACGTGGTGTCTGTGCTGAGCGAATCGCCGTTCAAGCGGGTGAGCCAGCTGTAGACGTCCGTGTTGGATGCACCTTCGCACACGCCAGTGCCAGTGCGGCAGCTCACGACCTCTTGCTCCGAGAGATGAATGAGAGAGCCCTTGGCAGCATAATAGCCCGACTTGAGGGCCCCGACACTCGCGAATACGGTCGAGGCGCCGCAGCTGCCTTTGTTCTTGACCGGAGTGACACAGCCCTGGGTTTGCCAGTCACGTCGATCGCCCATCCAGCAGTAGCTTCCAGGTGGTGACTGTCAGCAGCGACTGAGGATGCGGATGCCGATTCAGACCTCGTAAAGAGCGCGAAACATTGTGTTCTCCTGAGCGATGATCCGCTCCTCTATGGTGTCGTGGAACGCCTAGTAGCGGTTCTTCTTGACGTGCGCCGCAAAACCGTCCTCGGCGAGGAGCGTAAAGGGGGTTTCGAGCGAGAAGTGCGCCTTGGGCTGCTTCTCACAGAGCCGCCCGATGTCCGCCTTGGCGTTCAGGAACTGCTCGAGCTCCTCAGGAGTTGGGCTCTCGCCTTCCTCGTCGCCCGCGGGTGTCCGCTTCCTGCTTCGATTTCTGGAGGCTGGCGGGAGGTATCCGTTCTTGTAGGCGTCTTGACCGACCATCGAACCTTTCAGAGGAGGAACTCGGACTTGAGCAGACTCAGGTCAGCGACTGAGCTCAGAGGCAAGTCTTGCACAAATGCTGCGAACGAAGACGAATGCGCGAACACCAGTGTGAACAGCGAGGATGGACGTCATGGTGTCGACACCCACCGGAGAAGCAAATTGGAAAGTGGAGACACAAGTACAGCGCAACTAGCCCTGGACTCTGTCACGCATAGCTCAAGTACCTTTGGAGAAGTCCAGACCACTCATTGGATTGGTGCGTCATACGGGTGCGGCACGGCGCGTGCTGTCAAGTCACTTGGCGCGCTACTGTCGATTTTTTGTCCCCGCGGTTGCTCACTACTATCGACCAGTTTGGGATGGGGATAGTTGCCGGTGGAGGAATCAGAATCGCGTACAAGTTGTGCGCGATAACCGCGCAGTCCGGACACGCACAACGCACAGATACTGTGTATTTCTGCATTGCGGTGCGATGTGGTTACATCTTTGTAGATCGATGGTGGTGTATTCGTCGCTCGATTCACATAGATGGATACCCACGAACTCTTGAGAGGGCATGACCAAGTTGCGCGAATACACTGTACAGGATTTTCAATAACACGCGCACCTCTGAAATCGCAGTATGGCTTCTTCGCCTTGTATTGCAAGGCCGGCAACTTCAACAACACCATCTGAGAACTGCCCGTCTGACCAGGAGATATCAAGAGGTACTCGCTGACGTTGCACCAACTTGTATCACACGAAGCCTTCTGCTTTCCGACAGCAAGTCTTCATAGGAAAATGAAGATTTGATATTCCTTAGCGAATCTCAGGTGGCGGCGGAACACAACATCGTGAATCTGAATCTGAATCTTCCTTTTCTCATGGATCGCTCCTGAGGTTTGCAAGAGCGCTGTAATCTTCTCATGCGGATACAAATACTCTGGAGACGCAGCGACGAGCAACATCAGCGAATATGCAGCGCTCTTCGCAGGAATGGTGAAGTATGGATCTCGGTTCAGAGAGCGAGACATGCACATCCAAGTCTATGGCGACAGCAACATGGTCATCACGGCGGATGGCAGGACGTGATAGGCGCTACGAAGGCATGTCAAGAGTTCAACAACTATGCAGCCAGCCAACTCGGGTAGACCACAGCACATGGCGAGCAATGTGGTTTATTTGGCACAGCTCTGTGGTCCACACTACCCTCGCATTTTTTGGCGCCAGCACCAAACCCATGCGGTCCACTCTAAGGGTGATCCCTTTGCCCAGATCTCACGCGTCCTATTTGTAATAGCCAAAACGCGTCCTAACTTGCTTCGTACAGGAAACCTGAGCCAAGATTGGAGATTTGAATTCGAGGGGTGCTTTTGGAGATAGGAGGTCCTATCGCTTTTGAGAGGTATCCTTTGTGCTTATTAAATCGAGCCAAACACGCAGAACTGTGCGTCCTATATTTGAGGCAATGGAAGCAGTATCGTATTTTAGAGGGTTGAGTAACCTAGCCCTTGCCGTCAACCGCCACATAAAATACCCTCTTCAATTCATTTTCACGTTGGTTTCTCACGCGAACGTGAACTTACTCAAGCCAAATAATCCATATTCTAGACTGGAAAAACAACTGCATTATTTGGCTCGTAAGAAATTCATGTTCTCGTTAGAAACCGACGTGCAAATAGCTTGGAGCAGCGGCGCTCTCTTGTACCTCTTCGGGTGGACGCGCTGGAGTGGGCAAACCAACCAATAGTGTAACAACCAGTGATTGAAATCCGCGAAAAGCCAAAGAGCTCCAGCATTCGCATCGTATCGCATTGCATTGCCCGCAGACACGCAGCAAGCACGCCTTTGTGACGCCTCGCTCTCTTTATTCATCCATCCAACCAACACAGTCAGATAGACAGATACAGTCACCATGGGCGCGTCCAAGAAGAAGGCCAAGTTCATCGCCAAGGGCCACCTGACGCAGAAGCTCAAGCAGCGCAATGAGAAGAAGAAGTTCCAGGCCATGAAGGACAAGAAGAAGAACCGCTTCGAGCGCAACAGCGACGCACCCACGAAGAAGAAGAAGGTGAACGAGGCCGCGATCGCGATGCACGGCGCGGTCGCCTCGGGCAAGAAGGAGGACCCGGACATGATGGACGACATGGACGTCGACGACTTCCTCAACGCCGACTTCCTCGACTCGGACGACAACGCGTCGGACTTTGGTGGCGAGCAGGACGAAGGCAATGGCAGTGACAACGACGGCGAGAAGGATGACGACGACATGGGCGGCGACGGCAGCAGCAGCGAAGAGGAGGACGAGGACGCACTCGACCCGCGCTACATGACGGCGTTCCCAGCGTTCGACGGCGGCGATGACGACGACGACGACGAAGAGAAGGGGGAAGGTGACGATGACAACGAGGACGACGACAATGAAGAAGGTATGGAGGTCGAGGCCGCGGAAGAAGAAGCACCGAGCGTCGGACGCACGACGCTGAGCATGGAGATGCTGATCAAGGCCGAGAAGGAGGCGTTCGAAAAGACGTCGATCAACGCCCTGCGCCGCATGATGAAGATCTTCAGCGACGCATGCCGATCGAGCGACGCTGCGGACGTGAACAAAGAGGGCGAGATCATGTACGAGATCCAAAGCAGCACGGTGTACAACCGCCTGATGCTCAACGTGTTCCGCAAGACCCACTTGTCGTTCACGCGCCTTGTGGTGCAGTCGCCTGCCGCGGCTACTGAGGGCGACAACGATAACGACAACGACGAGCAGAGCGCGTCCAAGATCAAGGTGGACGAGAAGAAGTGGAAGAAGCACGCGCTGCTGATCCGCCGCTTCTTCAGCTGCACGTGCTACCTGTTGGAGCAGACCACGGGCCAGGACGTGCAGCTTTTCGTGCTGCGCGAGCTGGCGAACTACATGCCGTTCGTGGTGCCGTGCCCCAAGACCGCGCGTCGCCTGCTCAAGGCTTTGCTCAAGCTATGGGCCAAGTCGCTCAACAACAACGTGTGCATGCTGGCGTTCGTGCGCATCCGCGACCTGGCGCTGCAGATGCCGTTCCCGTTCCTGGAGCTCGCGCTCAAGGGTATCTACATCACGTACATGCGCAACACCAAGTTCACAAACGAAGCCACGCTGCCGCACCACGTGCTCATGGGCAACTGCGTGGTTGAACTCTACGGATTGGACCTCTCGAGCTCGTACCAGCACGCGTTCATCTACATCCGCCAGCTAGCAATCGCGATCCGCAAGACGATCACGTCGCCGAGCCCAGAGACGTTCAAGGGCGTGCTCAACTGGCAGTTCTTCAACCAGCTGCGCGTATGGACGGCCGTGATCTGCGCGTACCCGGAGGAGAACCAACTCAAGCCGCTCGTGTACCCGCTCTCGCAACTGTTGTTTGCGCTCGTGCGCCTGAGCTCCACGATCCGCTACGCGCCGCTGCGCTTCCAGTGCGTCAAGCTGCTGCAGCAAATTGCGTTCGCGACCAACTCGTTCGTGCCCACGAGCCCCGTGCTGCTCGAGGTGCTCAACATGCCACCGTTCAACACGTCGTACCGCGGCGGCAAGAACAAGGTCACGAAGGAGGCCAAGGGTCGCCTGGAGCTGGACCTGGACATGTGCGTGAAGCTCGCCAAGTCCAACATCGAGAGCAAGCGCGTGCACGATCTTGTGATCTCCAAGCTCTTTGAGCTGCTGCAGCGCGAGTGTGATGTGTACAAGTTCCACGTGGGCTTCCCGGAGTTCGCCGTGCCGCTCATCCTGACGCTCAACAAGTTTGTCGCGGCGTGCAAGATCCCTAAGTGGTCGTCGCTCGCGCGTGGCATCACCGAGAGCCTGAAGAAGCGCTCGGACTGGATCCGCGTCAAGCGCAACGCGCTGGACATCGCGCCGAAGGACATTGAGCAGCTCGACGCGTTCCTCAAGAGCGAGCGCGAGAACGCCGTGAAGAAGGCGTTCGCCTCGGACGTCGAGGAGCTCCAGAAGAAGATCGCGACGACTACGGACACCGCCGCCGCTCAGGGCGACACGAACGATAGCGATGATGACAGCGACAACGAAGAGGAGACGAAGAAACCCGTGGCGGCGCCGATCGGCAAGAAAAAGCAGCGTCGCCTGAACGCGATCGCCGGCCGCACGGGCAACGAGACGACGGATGACGAGACGTTCGCCAAGGTGAAGAAGATGTCCCTGCAGGAGTTCAAGAAGTCGGTGGCTGAGGTGGACGAGGAGGACCAGGTCGAGGACTTTGCGTTCTCGGACGACGACGAATAAAGGAGAGAAACAAACAGCCCAGGAGGATATGGAGGACGCGCTACGCTTTCTCAAGCATAGTTCGTTTAGCCACTGGTGGAGATAGAGTATTTTCGAGAAGGACATGTAAATGAATCACTTTTTTTGCATATTGTTTTTTCCATGTGTCTTGTGTATTGCTTGTATGATTGATTTCGAACGCATTAGTGATAGCGCTACGATGAATGATGAAGCACGATGGCTGGCGTTTATAAAGTACTGACTGTGCGACGTGGGGCTTTGCGTTTCTTTCACTCTGTTATTAGTAGAGACTCGTCTTCTTCATGATGCGCAGGAACTCTTCTTCGTTGATCTCGCCGTCACCGTCGCGGTCCGCCTCGTCGATCATCTCCTGGAGCTCCTCGTCCGTCATGTTCTCGCCGAGCTCCTTGGCCACGCGCTTGAGGTTGCGGAACGAGATCTTGCCGGTCTCGTCGTCGTCGAACAGCCGAAACGCCTTGAGGATCTCCTCGCGCGAGTCCTTCTCGCTCATCTTGGACGTCATCATCTCGAGGAACTCGGTGAAGTCGATCGTGCCCGAGCCGTCCTTGTCGATATCCGAAATCATCTTCTTGATCTCTTCCTTCTTGGGCTCGAAGCCCAGCGCGCGCATCGCCACCTTGAGCTCCTTGGCGTCGATCGTGCCGGAGCCGTCGGTGTCGAAGAGGTCGAACGCCTCGCGGATCTCCTGCTTCTGTTCCTCCGTCAGCTCGAACTTTTTGTTCTTGCTCGCGTTGCCCTTGGCCTTGGCGCCGCCCCGGGACGCGTACGCAGACGACATGCTTCTTGAGGTGCTTGGGGTGGATGTGGTGGATGTGAGTGCTAAACGGATCGAGCGTTGGCGAATGAGCGCAAGATCACACAGCCGCCAGGATCGCGCTTGGCTTTGCTGTCTTTTGGCGCCGCGTCCGCTCGGATGGCTGCCTATTCAAAAGGTCGTGGGGTGGCAAAGAGAGGGGGAACGCAGAGGGAGAGACAGGTTTCAGAGATTGTGGAAAGATTTTGTAAATAGTTATCATGTCGGAGTGTGTTCCGCATTATTTTGTTTGGTGGTTGGATGTAAAATATTTGATTCGACTATCTAGATTTGTGAATATATTTGAATAATGATCTACATCGAATGAAATACAGGCAGTTGAGCGTGGAAGAAAACACGTCCATTTTAGCAACATAAGTGAGTTTATTTGAGCAACAATTTAGAATGTGGAAAAAGGTGATTGAGTAACAAGAAAAGTCGTTTATGTTGACTTTACCAGGAGTCAGCTTCCTCACCTAAAACATACCACCAAAATGGACCTTGAATTGAACATGCTGGACTGAAATGTGAAATTGAAATCCTGCAACCAAATCAACTGAAGCTCATTTTGAAACCCGTAGAGGACAGGAAGTCCAGTACTGGCACTGGGTCTTTGTCGAGGGACACCATTCGCTGACCGAGTATTGTACTGTGCATAGCCGCATCAAGGACGGAGTCGATGCACTGAGAAAGCGGACGATGACGGCGCAAATCCGATTCTTGATGCGCCTGCCGTGCGTGCAACTCCGAGTCGTCAAGAGATCGGATCGTAGGAATATGTGGTGGATGGCGTCCCGTGTGGGATGTGAACGCCACGCTTCCATTATGGAAGGAATGCCCAAAGATACTTTTTTCAGAGTATGCGGTTCACCACATGGCGCGGCTACGATGCGTACCATGAAGGACTCGCGAGCTGCACATTATGCAAAAAAAGAGGTTTTGACAGTAGTAAGTGCTGGTTTGCGGACTTCTGCACCGTTTGGCTGAAGTTTGATATGTAAATACGAAGGTCAAAGAGCTTCGCTGCTTTTTTTGGAAGCTGAAATGCCCAGTGCTAAAAAGGGATTTGGAATTTGGAAGTCCAGAGGGTGGAATTCGAGGACGCAGAGGCATTTTTCAGCCAATCGCAGCGCTCTATCAGCCCGAACCCGCTCTCACTTTCTCCTACACACTCTGATTTGTGCCCCCATTACCCTAATTTAGTAAGATCGCGAAGCAGGTTTGCAATCAGCAATGTAATTTTTGCACGCTGCATATCCTTTATTAAGGGTCGGTTGCTCAAACACCTACCCGCGAAATAAAACCCCAAAAACCAAAAATCGAGTCGGCAGCACGAAAAAGAGAAAGAAAATAGAGAGAAGCCGACCAAAGAGCCAAACAAGCCAAAACAAAACAAGGCAAGCGTGGTCAGTGCGTTCAAACGACTGAACACGAGCAAACAAACAAGTTTCGCGTCGTGATAAGCAAGCAAGCGCGTGTGTGTTTGTTTGTTTGTTTTGTTGCTGAGCAGTGTCGCGCTCCCCCCTCTCTCTCTCTCTCCATCCGTCCGCCCGCACGCCTGCCCTCCGTTCAGGTGAGCAGCTCTGTCAGGCTTATTCCAACACAACACTCACGAGCGAGCGAGCGACCGAACGGCATCGCCTCTCTCCCTCCCTTTCTCCCCGCGTTCGTTCGGTTGCGCCAGATCATTTTTCATCGCACCGAGTGGGTCGGAAGGAGCGCAACAACCTGCGCACCAACGACGACGACAGCAACAACACCAACAGCAACAACAAGGCGACTACTAATTAAGGATCGTGTTGCGCACAACACCAATCCGGTTTGGTTTGCGCGCCCACCTTGTGTTTGTTTGTTCGTTTGTAGTGCAACCAACGGACGTGCGTGCCTGCAAAAGAAGAGTACGGGCTGTCCCAAGCACAACAAGAAGAGCAAGCAAGCCCAGTCGCAGAAAGCCAGCGGAATAGAGAAGCAGCACCATGAGCATCAGTGTGAGCCGCGAGTCGATCTCCAAGCTCATGACGGAGCTGGTGGACACGTTCCCCATGGAGTCGGAGGGCCGCTCGTCCATCTCGGACTTTGGCAAGCTGCTCTTCACCGAGGGCCAGACCAGCGGCAACATTGCCAACAACCACAATAACAACACCAGCAACACGAGCAGCGCAAGCGACAGCAACAACAACCGCAGCGGCCTGACACCGCCGTCTGAAGAAGACGAGAACGACGACGACGACGACGAGAACGATGATGACGACGACGATGAGAACGACGACGAGGAAGACGAAGAGCAGAGCGCCATTGAGGACGCCAAGATCGCAGGGTACGTGCACGTGCGCAAGTCTTTCTTTGCATTTTGCGTATTACGCACGACTTGTTTGCATGTGCGCAAGTTCTTGCTCGTTCCACGCAAGTCTGTGCTTGCTTGCTTGTTTGTGCTCACAGGGTGTGCGAATGTTGTGTACTTGATTTATTTCCACAGCGCGCCTGCAGTTGCTGGCATCACTGCGCCTGGACAGAAGCGCGTGTTCACGGAGATCAAGGGCGTGCCGCGCCAGAAGCAGCCGGACGTGCAGTGCGTGGTGGCGGAGAACGGCAAGATCTCACTCTCGCAGAGCTCGGTGCGCAAGATCATGAAGTCGAAGGACAAGGCCGTGCCAAAGCGCTGGACGCAAGAGGAAGACGAGCGTCTGCGCGAGGCGGTAGGCCGCCACGGCGAGCGCAACTGGAAGTCGATTGCCGAGGAAGTGCCCGGCCGCAACCACACGCAATGCTTGCAGCGCTGGACGAAAGTGCTCGCACCGGGGCTCGTGAAAGGTCACTGGCGCCCTGACGAAGACGAACTGCTGAAGGAGCTGGTCGCGGAAGGCCGCAAGAACTGGGGCCAGGTGGCCACACGCATCCCGGGCCGAACGTCTAAGCAGTGCCGTGAGCGCTGGTACAATCATCTGGATCCGAGCATCGTGCGAGGGTGCGTTGCTATCTGTTTATGATGCGTATCACTCGTTCCCAATTGTGACGAATGACTTACCAACTCTTGTGTCCACGATTGTTGTATGATTGATGCTACAGCGAGTACTCGGCAGAAGAAGACCGCATTATCCTCGAAGCGCAGGCGCGTCTGGGTAACCGATGGTCGGCGATCGCCGCGATGCTCCCCGGGCGAACGGAAGACGCGGTGAAGATCCGCTGGAAGTCGCTCTGCCGCGTGCGCAAGGGCCAGGGGCGACGCGCGCAGGGCGGCGACAAGGGCAAGGCGCCAACGCCCAAGACCATGATGGGCGTGCCGCCACACCACATGCTGCACCACCACCAGCACCTCCAGCACCACCAGGCGGGCTCGTTCAGCGGACCGATGGTGAAGAGCGAAGAGCTTGGCGCGTTCTCGAACAACATGCGCGTGCAGCAGGCAGCGCACATGAACCGCATGCAGTACGCGAACGCGATGAGTGCGCAGCAGCAACAGCAGCAGGCGGCGAGCATGGGCTACCACGTCATGAACCCGGGCATGTCGGCGGGCAACGGGCACAGCATGTTGTACGCCTCGGACATGGGGACGCTGTACGACCCGACTACGGGCCAGCAGTACCGCAAGCCCAGCAATATGCAGGGCACGCCGATGCACTCGGCGTATGGACTACCGCCGACGATCCCAGTGCCAGGTCAGGAGTTCAACATCGACCGCCGCGCGAACGTAGTGAACCTGTCGCCGCAAACGCATCACCAACAGGGATATGCGAATGGTGCAGGCGGGTATGCGCAGGTGGCGACGGCTTCATCATCGCCTTACGCAGGAGGCATGGCGACGGATATGAACGGCAATATTTATACGACCAACGGATCCGGAGGCTATGCGCAGATGAGCTCGATGCCGCAGCAGATGTACCACCCGCAGCAGCAGCAGCAGCAGAGCATGGGCCAGCAGCAGATGATGAGCAACTCGTACAGCGGCTACAACGTCGCAACCACATCGACGCCTTCGAATGGAATGGTGAACGCAGCAGGCACCTTTGCGCAGCAGTTCATGCAGCAACAGTCACAGCAGCAGCAACAGCAACAGATGTACCAACAGCACAATGGGGCAGAGACGCAGCAAAGCCCACACGAGCCTCCGTCCCCACAGCAGCAACAGCAACAGGAGTCGGCGCAAGCGACGTCGTCTAGCTCGGATGGACAAAGCAACAACACCAAGTCGCCACTCAAGCCGGAGGGCAACAGCGCTCCTGCGCCGTTCAACCCTGCCGCCATGTTTGCGCAGGCTCAGGCCCAGAAATCGCCAGGTGCTGCGGCATCGTCGTCTGTCGGCCCAAAGCTCGGCAACCCTGTGGCAGCGTTCCTGCAACAGCAACAGCAGAAGCCTAAGCCGAATGGTGCCGCCCCCGCGCGACCGCCATTCAACCCTGCCGCGGCGTTTGCACAGCGCTTCCAGGGCTCGGCGCAGAAGCCGCCTATGCCGTCCAGCAAAAGTGACAACGGCGACCAGGATGACGAGGACACGGAGAACGGCGACAAAAATGGCGTGGAGCCGTCGCTGAAGAAGGTGAAGCCGCGTCTGAGCATCGACGCCGCGCGGGCCTCTGCGGCGCGTCGCATGCGCAACTCGGGCAGCGGCGCGGCGGCGCTGGCGGGACGCGGCAGTCTAGACGTGTTCCTGAATGAGATCGGTGACGTGGGGCGGCTCTCAGACCTCAAGATGGACGAATTCCAGACGCTCGACGAGCTCTGGCGCGTCTCGGACGATATGAACCGCTTGTCGTTATAAATGAAAGTGAAGTGACGTGAGTGCTTTAGTGAGTTTATAAAGACAATTGCCAATTTGAAAAATTTGAAAGTTCTTCCCGCGCCTCGCTCTTATATTTGCATGCTCGTTTTGTAAGAGGCGTGTCGATTGTATTGATCCATACAAATTTGAGGCTGACAATAGAAATGTCAACTACTTCTTAAACGTGCGAGTCCTCTTTTAGCTAAATGGCATTATAATCGAGACCGATGGTACAGCTGCTGGTTGATAACCATTGAAAAAATGGTGTCAGAGTGATGCCAAATTGGCACATGCGCAGATGCTGCGCACAATTCTGAAGCGCCTCGCACGACGTCCCATCAGCAGCAGCAGCACCGACTTCATTTCCAGAGCCATGAGCGCCCCACCCGATGCTGCCGTTACTACCACTGCTGCGGCTGCTGCGGCTGCAGCTGCGCCAGTACCAGTAAAGACTGAGAAGGCGCGGCGCCACCAGCACCACCTGAACGACGTCATGCCACCAGCCTCCTCAAGTGTGGACCAACAGCAAGCAGAGCAAGCACAAGCAGAACAACAACAGACCGAGGGCTTTGTCGAGTGGCGCGGCGGACCGCAGACACTGGAGGAGCTCACGCTGCGCGTGGTCTCGAAGGATTCGCACTTCCTCGTGCTCAACAAGGGACCCGACGAGCGGCTCGACGGCGACTTCCAGGTCACGATCGAGAAGGCGGTGCGTTATGGCATACTGTATGTAGTATTAATATATCATACTGGCATAGCAGCTATGGTTGATACTAAGTATGTCGTTGTTGCTTTATTAGCTGGCTCGCGATTTCCCCGAGGTGGAGAAGTTCCGGTGGATCCACCAGCTCGACTTTGCCACCTCCGGGCTCATGTGCGTCGGCGTCGAGCGCGAGTACGTTGTCTGTCTGTCTGTATGTATGTATATGTTGCGCTTGCTGTCTTATATAACGAAGCTTACACAAGGACTCTGTTCTCTCGCTCTATTTTGCTGTGTGTGTTTATTCACAGTGCGACGGCGCTCGCGTGTCGACTGTTCCGCGAGAAGCGCGTGCAGAAGGAGTACCTGGCGGTCGTGCGCGGCCACCTGCCGTTCCACCCAGCAGACTACATCAAGTCGCTTTCAGAAGGACAACAATCGCACGACGAGAAGGACGGCAATGTCCAGCAGGACAATAGCAAGCACAAGCAGACAGACAAAAAGCACAATGTGAAGCGCTGCACGTTGTCCAAGCTCGGGTGGCTCATCCAGGACACGGAGGAGTTTGAGCGCCTGAAGGGCCAGCAGAAGGGCTCGCAGGCCCACCAAAAGAACCCAAAGTACCCGCGGGGTGTGCACCACGGACCGTCGCTCTTCCACATGGAGAAGTCGCGCATCATGAAAGAAAGAAAGGCGCAGGGCGTGCCGCTGACCGAAGAGGAGCAAGCGTGGATCGCGCTCAAGTGGCGCGACCTGCCCAGAGACCAGCAGGAACCCTTTAAGCAGCGCGGACAGGCCGACAAGGAGCGCTTCGTGAGCGAACTGACGCAATTTCTCGACGAAGAGCGCGAAAAAGCCGCCAAGAAGCGCAAATACGAGGCTGTCGACGGCTCGAGTGATGACGACGGCGCTAAGCAAGCCAAGGACGAGCCCGTGGCGTACGTGTTTGACGACCGCATCGCCGAACCGAGCGGCGAGCTCTTCCGCATGCAGATCGGTGATAAAGAGAACCCGGGAAAGGCGTCGTCGACGATCGCGTTCGTACTCGGCCACAGCATGCGCAAGATCAACAACAGTGAGAAGGAGCCCGTGACGAAAGTGCTGCTGCGGCCGCTCACGGGTCGACGTCACCAGCTGCGCCTGCACCTCGCGCACAACGGGTTCCCGATCTTGGGCGACGTGACGTACGGCGACGAGAGCGACGACTCGCAGCGCATGATGCTTCACGCCTGGAAGCTCTGGCTCATGGCGCCGCCCGAGGCTCAGGTAAAGTGATAGTATTACAATTTCTAATGGCATAAAGCTGCTCTGATGACGAACTGTGTTGCTTGTCTTGTTGTATGTGATGCTGTTCAGAAACAATACGGCGACCTGTTCTTCGTGAGTCCGGACCCATTCGAGGACATTGTGTCGAGCGAGCGCGAGGTCACGACCATGACATACTACCGACAGAAAAAGCAGAAGCAGGGAGAGCAGCAGGGAGAGCAGCAGGGAGAGCAGCAGTAAGTCCCGACTAAGCCCAATGAGCCCAACGAAGTAGTTGCAGAATAGCCTGGAGGGATAGCTTTAGGCTTTAGAGACTCTATCTCGTTAGACGCCGGCGTCATGCAGTTGCTGGAGCACGTTGCGCACGTCCAGGGTCGATGGGTGCTCGGATCCCTGATGACCAACCCAGCAAGCAAGCAAGCAATAGAACACAAAGGGGTTAGCATCCCACCCAGTCTTAGCAGCTCTTCAGCGGCTTCAAAGCGTTCAGCACTCACCAGGTTGTCGCTGTAGATACCAAGCGACTTGTTGACAAACATCTTGGCCTGTGTGTGGTCCCCTAGAAAGAGGAACACGAGCCCCTGCGTGTAGAGCACTTCGCCCGTCGCGACGTGGGACTCACCGAGCGAAGTACTTCGCACCTTGATGATCTGCTGCAGCATGTTGCTGGCTTCGTAGATACGCAGGCGCTGGTGCTCGAGCATCCACGCGGCGGTCTCCTCGGGCGGATTCGTCAAGAAGCGGTACCAGATGTCGACCACTTTGTCGAACATGCCGAGCGCGTTCTCGCTGTCGCGCTGCTGCTTCTGGGGCTGGCCGGGTGGGTGCAACGTTTGCATGCGGCTGAAGATCGAGCCGAGGCAGAAGTAGAGCTCGGACGTGTAAAGGTGCTCGGGTCCAAAGAGCAGCGCGCAGTGGTACGCACCATGAGACGCACGCTGCAGCGCTTCGGTGTACGCCTCGTACTCCATGAGCAGCACGCTATAGAGTTTGTTCATGCGGATCACAAACAGATTTTTCATCTCTTCCGGTAGCGCTTCATCTTCATTATGGTGGCCACCACCATGCAGAGCGTGAACGCTGGGTCCGCTGGGGCTCGCTGCAGGCGGTTCACCAGCGGTCGGTGCCTTCCGGTCCTTCACGAGCAGCCAGTTGACGAGCGAGAGCACCTCCTCTGCCTGCTTGAGCTGCCGCTCCTGGAGCGCGATCTCCACGAGCACGAGGTAGAACGGCACGAGTCGTAGCGAGTTCTTGCCGTAGAGCTCCGTCGCCTGCTTGAGCGCCGCCACCGCCTTGTCGTGCGCGGGCTTGAGCTGCTGCAGGAAGCAGAGCTCCTCGCTCTCCTTGCGCAGCTTCTCGCATGGATCGTCTGCACTCTGGACGGAGCCATAGCCAGCAGGCGGGAACTGGTTGCTCGACGCCATGGATGCTTTGCGTGTATGCGTCCGAATGCTTTCACATGAGATGTCCCCAAGAGTTATCGAGGGCGAACAGCCGTGCGTTTCGGATTCCCATGCTCATTGCGAGATGGAGTGGAAATCATTGGAGAAATTCGATTAGACGCCCTCTGGGTGCAGTAGGCGTACTGTACGTGTCTTGCCGGTTTGGTAGTAACGCTATCATGAAGCAATACTATCGAGAAGCCGAGGATCGCTGCCTCTTCCTGACCATCTGGCAATGTAGAATATTCCACGTTGCCACTGAGATTCTGAGTGAGGTCAGGCGTGAGCTGGCAGCCCGCTCTCTACTGTATGCCTTACCAGTGGAGGTGCAGATAATGTTGCCGTCTGACATCCATGAAGAGCGACAGCGCCTCTGTCAAGGTCAACCATGTCAGCTTCTTTCGACAGCCCTGAACGCTGGTGCGGTATAAGCATCACCTACCGGCAGTCAGGACAAAGCACTGAAAGAAAGATCTAGAAAATGCCAAGAAGGAAACTAGCAGCCTTCAGAAAGAGAAGAAAGCCAGCCTTGTTGGCCTTCTTACTAATCCATTTGGGGCGTTGAAATGCCACCGAGAAGCTCAGGCGCGCTCAGTGAGCAGCGTGCCACTTTGAGCATTGAGAGTCGAACATGGATGGCTACATTTTGGCCACTCTGTTGTTACTGCGCTCCTGCTCAGATCGTTTTAAAGTAAAGGTGTCGTCCCATTCACAGTTTGAGTTCCTACACGAAAAAGAAATTGCATCACTGTCCTGTCTACCTAGTTCACCCCTGCCTTACTGACCAACATTCCTCTGCCTCCTTCCTGGACTCTTAGTGTCACACGTATGGGTATTCTTCTCTGTGCCTAACCTCTGCTATTCTCAATCTAGACTGAAGCACACACCGTTTACCTAGATGTGTGAGCTCCATCTACTACGCACCAAGTGCTCTTTAAGGAGCGTATTTTCCATCCAATTTGTTTGTCGGTGGATCCTCTCAAATGACTGATTGGGCTGCAATAACAATTTATATCGCTTTGGTTGACATAGTCAGCAGACGGATAGACGCGCGTAGGGCGTCTGAACCGAGCTTGCGCAGTGCTATTTGCACCGCTCGCGAACTGCCGATCCATCCATCGCACGCTCTTGTTCCGAGATGATCACGAACGAGACTGATATGCAGCCTACCACCTCGAAGGGTATTCTTCAATTCACCCTTATCGCACACATTCGAGCAAGCAAGATCCAAAAAATCAGACGACCGTTACAACAGCGAGATGATCCCTAATACCTCGATCCCTTTTGTCATCGTCTCAGCAAAACCTGCACCAAGGGCGAGTGCTGCGAGCATTCTCTGGAATATAGTGAAGATCTGGATGAGTCCTATACCGCTCGAAGGACAAGGCGAAGGTGAATGCGGCATGCTCCACCCAGAGGAAGACGGCGATGTTGACGCGACCAACGTGAGCTTTCTATCAATTACCAGCCAGTCGAATACCAAACCGGATTAGTTGTTGCAAACTGCAACCTTGGGAACGGTTATATAACGTGACACTGTCCCGTAGATTTCGGACAAGAACAACCGCATTAGGCCAACTCTGGCAGTTCTACAAATGTGGCTGCAGTACTGTCGCGTATCGATGACAGTGGCCTTAGAGCTCTGAAGTCACAACGCAAAAGTAAAACCAAACCTCGCCAACCACTTTCCCCACCAGATTTCCTCCTCGTTGCACCAGCGCTCCATGTTTAAGCACCGAGGGTTCGTGCCTCCTACTGACATGTAAGTATCATAGACGATTGGTTTTCGTCAAGTGAGCTGCATGGCATAGGTGGTTCAAAGTGGATGGATGACTGAAAATTCCGTTGTGAAAAACAATATATCTTGCTTCTAGACCATCCAGATTGGCAATCCCAATTGTATAGAGCAAGAAATATCATGCGTGAAAGGAAAGGCTCGTCATAGATCAGACAACGGGTGGGTGGTTTGCTCGTGCATTCCAATTTGCACCTGAAGATAGGCACGAATGAACCCTTTCATACAGCTCCATCCCTCCCGCATACGAAAAGTCCAGTCCAGATGGTTCTCCGAACTCTGATTTTTGCACTCCTCAACTCACCCGATTGCTTACATCTATCAGGACATTACTCACGCTAACTCGTCTGGTTTGAGGGAAATACACAAGGGTGTGGATAATGACAGGAAAAGAGGCACTTGGGAGTCCGTCGCAACCATTCCAGTGCAGCACCTCTCTAGATCGAGAAAGACTAGAAATGTGTGTCTATCAGCGCAAATCATACAGGGTTACTCTTTTGCAGTAGTTGTTGCAGTACAAACGTGAGAGATATTGCCTTCGGGTGAGTGTAAACGCATGCTGTATTGAGAGAATTGCTCAAGAGCTCAGTTCCCAATTGGCCCCCTTTGTGAGCACAAAGCACATTAGGATCCACAGCCAACCACCGTGACAGAAGGATGACCGCACTGACGCCAACTCTAGTCCCTCCTTGCCTGTATGCTGATCCAGTGGAGATCCGGATGGGTCCGGTTTCGTTCAGCAACCAAGACGACAGCGACTTCTGCGTGATCTCCCCGAAAACGACCTTCCTGTCAACAGTGTGAATCTGCTCAGCATTCAGATTTTTGCCTCATCACAGCTAGCACAAGATAAAGTCAGCAACCAGCGAGGAAAGCTATCAACCCCTGCAGCAGTGCCGAAAGAAAGTGACAAGCAGTATCTCTAGAGATCGAAAGAAGAAGAAGACAGTCGGAGCAAAGTCGGTCGCCGCCAAGTGCCAGCGAGTCTGAGCGCATCTACTTCGAGTTGAGGTGGCTCCTTTCTCATTTTTCCTCGATGTCAGGCTACAGTATCGAAATCTGGGGTGGGACTGATGTTTGGCAGTTTTCTGTTTCTTTGTTTTCCCAAGCGGAAGTTCAACATGTGGAACGAGACACACTGTACAGTGCAGGTAAGGCCGATGCACTTTACAGCCATTATTGCCATGTCGGACCAACCTCCAAGAGCCAAACTCTATGGACAAAGTGCATACAGGCCAATATGAACCCACATGTAAAAGCAGCCGAAGCGCTGGACTGTAAACCCTGAGCTTTGTCTACCTTCTTCTTCATACGGTAGAGTGTACCCACGTTCGGTTGGCACCGCCCAAGTCAGGACATACCGATAATCCTGCGTGTCGATCTTGCGCAACCAGCGGCAGGAGTGATAGTACAGAGTGAGATGGACACTTTTCAGTGGTGGTCAGGCAGTTAGTTGGCTTTGTGGCCTTACCAGTGTTGCGATGGATGAGTTCTTCTGGAGGATATATGAGACACTGGGATTCCCTAACACCAAAGCCCTCCTAATGTACAAAAAATCTTTCGAAGCGCCTTCAAAGGTGTGTGTGGGTAATTGATGTTTCATTACTCGCATATTTTACGATACCGAGCATTTGCGTTTGAGCTCGGTAGAAGATATGAGTGCGTACTACAGTACAATTACAAATGGACTGGAGTTATCCAAGTCCAAAGCAATGCGTTTCGAGTTAGAAACATCAGGGGAGAGACAGAGAGACCGAGTAAGTCCCTCCAAAACACACATATCTTCACATTTGGAGAAACTACGTGGCAGGTCAACGGGTTCTCTGGATGCAGATCGATCGGGTCAACATTAACATCAGCGAAGGAACGCGGTGATCGCCGGATGACCACTAGTATAAAGAGGTTAGCGGTGAGTTTGGTCAGGAACCATGGCTCGATGGTCCGATGGCCTCTGCCGAGGATAACCAACCACACAACACGTCTCATGCAGTCCATGTCAAGATCAGTCGAACCAGTCTCTTTCACAGCTTCTAGTGTCACTTAAGCATCACCAAGTCAGGCTGCACCCAAAACGAGGGATATGGGTGGGGTGTGAGTACATGGAGACTTGGACGAAACAAAATAGTAGCAAGCACCCCGTCATCTTAATACCAAGCCCCCAGTGAGCCGTCTTACTACTGACCACTCCGTGGTCGTTCAACACGCACAACTCAATCTCAGAAGTCAAAGATAGGTGATGGCACTTCCAAGTAGAATCGGGCAAGGAACGGCTACACTAGCCACTCCTACCACTAATTAGATATCAGATCCTTCGATTTTACCTGCTCCCATTGATACCCCCACTTGGAGAAAAATGCGGTCTTTTTGGTGACAGTGACTACTTGATACTAAATGAAACAAAATTTGCTGTACTGTAAACGCTGCGCACACAAGTCGCGTCGCTGACCAGATCTCCTTCTCCGCTCCTTCGTGCGTCAGAGTCTCATGTATGGACAGACAGCTGGTTGCCTAACCAAGTTTCGTTACCGGGTATCCTAAAAAGCCCAGAGGTGGGACTGATAATTGATGGGCAAGCCGCGTAATATCTATAATCTGGTGGCTCGGGTGGGTACAGCCAAAGAAAGAGGGAGAGACATATACAGACAGGACAAGTGTATCTTTTGGGGCGACTCTACGCATCATATTACAGTACCAAGTTCAGTGCTAATGCCTGGCGAGATGATGTATCAAGTGCTGAATGATGTTCACTTCAGGCTAATGGCCACTGTGGTCACTTTTGGGCCTGTCATCGTCGTCGTAGATATTGTACTGCATGGAAACGGAGCTGTGGAGTCTTTGAAGCGCCTGACTTGAGGAAGACACCACGAAATGGGACCCTTTGCACTATTCGCAACTACGTTTTCCTTCGTCGCTCCTGCGGTTAGAACTCTAATGTCCATCCGAACGATCCGATCAATCACAAGAGCCTACCTCGTGTCTCTCTTGACACGAATCAGATCAAACGTGGGTGAGAATACGGTTGTAACGAGCGCGACTTCTCAGAGCTCATTCTCTAATTGACTCCGTCGTGCTCACACAAGCCAAGCGTCTGTGGCGCTCAAGCCCCAAGCGACATCCACGCCATGACCGTCAACCCCTCAAGCGCATTCATCAGCTCCACCTCACTTACTGAGAGTATGGTCTGGGACACTCTAGAGATCTGGATGGACCCGATCTCGCTCGATGGACCAGAGGACCTCGAATTCTGCGTGCTCAGCCCTGAAGACGACGGTACTGAAGAACTCAAAGTGGCCTTCCTCGACGTCGACGTTTGCGTGGTGCCGCAGCCAGTCCGAGAAGCCCCATCGACCAGTATGAAACGCAACAAGCGACCGCTACTGCGCCAAGATACCGTGCGAGATAGTAAGAGGACGAAAGTTAGTACAGCAGAGAAACGATAGATGTCGAATAGTATTTAGTGGTTAATTTTGTACTAACACAGTTTTGCATCAGAGTTTGATGACAGCTATTGGAGCAATGCGTGACCACGGTAACGAGTACACTAAGCGGTGAGTATTCTATTGATCCGCCTTGCAGAGACGGCCATCAATCGACAGCAACTAACAAACCAGCCACTGCCCGTACCAGACCAGTCAGCACTAGTAATCAACTCAAGTGTGCTGTGCGTCTGCCCGAATCAGTGATCAGTGACTGTGGGTTCGTGGTTTAAGTCTTCGCCCACCTCCTTCGAGTTGAGGTGGGTTCCTTTCCCCAGAGGCACTCGACTGCGAGTTACTACAGCAATCCCTCGATCGAGGCACACCGTTGGGCCGTGACAGTGTGTCACGTCACTGCGTGTGTTTGATAATTGTCAAAATTTAGGTTGTGCTCACAAATAATTATAAATTTTTGATTTGAACATGAGATCTATTTCCGCTATAGTGTTGTTCTATGTCAATAAAAAGGAAATAGACATCGGACTTCTAACACGCACTTTATCCAGTTGTTCAGCTAAACTCGCAGCTTCGTCAGTTTGAATGGGGCCGCAAGAGTATTTTAGTTCCTTTTCGCCGTTTTCATAAAGACCTGGGGCTGGCAGCACCTTGGTATACCTCCAGCAATCTTCAACCGATTTTGCTTTCACATTACTCTATGCTTCCTGCACCCACTGCATTGGTGTCAAAACGCCAAATTTATACGAATCCCTCCTCATATCACGGATGCACTTCAGCAGACGTCGGCATTGTTATTGGCGAAAGTGCCTCTTGAAGTCAGCAATAATCTCAGCGTCAAGTGGTTGAGAATATACTGTAGTGTTTGGTGTGAGTTTCTGGACCTTGACGTATGTTAGCTCTAGCTCTTCTGTTTTGTCCGATAAGGCGTTATCCATTAGAAACAACACCTGCCTCTTTTGCTCGCAAAAATGCTCGTCAATCTTGAGCATCTACGCATAGAACAAATTGGACCATATCCACGCTTTCTTATTCGCACCACACTAAAGCCCGTAGTGCGGCGTTGCTTTCCCGCCGAAACACTTGAGCTTCATTGTAGTGCTGATAAAATAGAGAGAAATTTTCTCGGATCCATCTGCATTGGTTCTGAGCACTACAGTCGATCTCTGTTTATTAAGCTTCCTCCTTGTAACAGGCACAACAATGTATAGTTAGCTTAGTGTTTGGAATCCAGTAACAGCAACTGCATAAGCTATACATGCCATACATCTCTTTGTACCGCGACGGCAAAGACTTCGTCAACGATGAGCACAATAGTTGAGCACCGTTTCGTCGAGATTGTAGACGTCGCGCTTCTCGTAGCCAAGAGTGATGTCTTGACACTCTTACCGCCCTTTCACAGCCTACTCTAGATTATACGATCCAGCTTCTCCATGGTCAAGAAGAGAACAAATCTTGTATCGCTTCTGAAACCACCAGAGCCGTCCGCTTAAGAATCCGAAGTGTTCAACAGAAAACTGGAGTTGCTGGGCTATTTGTTTAGCTTGTTCTTGAGCCATGAGACCGGTGATCGAGATCTCGGATGAGTTGATGGAGTCGATTCACTGGACGAGCGCATTCTCAATGACGGGCAGCTGAGCAGTTTTGCTGGATTTCCGTGATAAGAGATGGCCTTTGACAGACATGATTGTGTCGGCGTTGTTGAGAGTCTTGCACACTGTGGTTCTTAAAATCGAGCCTTTTTTTTAGCTTAAAGTGGAGTGTGGCCCAAGTCGCCAGCTTGCTATGCGTCCAGCTCGACTCGTTTGCAGCCTTTTTAATAATTTGTTGCTTTTGAAGGAGGGTCAGCATGGTTCTCATTGTTGCAACAGCACTCGCGATGAATGTGATGATGAAGGTTGAAAGTGAAAAGCTGAATGAGAGGTCAGGGCGTGTGTGGCATTTCCTGCTCGTATTTACAACGAATTCCGCCATTTTCAAATTTGAATCGTCAAATTTAATGTGAGCATTGCAAATTATAGGTAATGTGCATGTCTGAATGCGTGTCTACCTCCCACAATTTTGTGTGCACCACCGTAGCAATATTATTTTGCACAGCGTATACGTCTAAAGCGGTGTGCTTCGATCAAGGGATTGCTGTATTGAAATCCGGGGCGGATCTACATTCTGGCCAGAAAAAGTCTTTATGTCTGAACCGCTGTCTACCTTTTCGTTTTACCTGGGGCGTCAATTAGCTCCATACCTACAGTAGGACTGTCGTATCCCCGCTTGGGTGCTGATTTTGGGAAGCAGCGTTGAATGTAAAGCAGTAGAGCAACATGACGACGACCAAATCGAGAGACGAGGGCCAATACCGCATTCGCCGTTATACGTACGAAAGACTGCGTTTGGTACTCGAATGTATTGTTGATCTGCCGAGCTTCATTTAGGAGGAGGAACCAAAAACTGCGTGGCTCTTACACGCGAAGTTGAAGTCCTCTGCCGTCCACCAATCACACGAACTGCCGTTCGTGCAGCCTACTGTCATCAACCCTATCGGCTGTGTGCATTGAGTTCTGAATTGTTATGTTAAAACCGTGCGACGAGAAAGTACAGAATATGATGTCTAATCGACTTGTACTAAACTGGAGTTAGATCCACAACACATATCCCAAACATGTCCGAAGTTGAATGTCCTGGGGGTGGTCAGGCGCCGATGCTTCAACGAATACAACGTCTGTGTCACCCACTTGTTCGGTAGGTAGGTACCGAGTTACTCCAAGTGTCGATATCCTTCTCACCTCCATTTCAACATCATTTGTTCGAAGTTATGAGTTGTTTGTTCTTTGGAAGGCACTTCACTGCGTCTTCCACGCTCTCGCCTCATTCGCCCTATCGCCCAACCCACTGCCCACAGACTGAGGCTGGCTTTGCTAAAAAAAAAACTATCTACTACTACTACTGTGGGTGATGTCTACTAGAGAGAATATGATGCCGCCAGCAGAAGAAGCAGCAGGTGGTCAGTAAGTGTATCTCTTTTCGTTCTCTTTCTCTATCACTCTGTGTCTAACTGTCGCGGTAGTAAAGTTGCTTGTCCTCTCTTCGCAGGCAGTCGCGTTTCGTCGGCCACCTCATTCCTCATTTCACCGAGTCACACACAAGTCCAGGCACTTGTCTGTCCCATTTTCACCCAAGACAACCAACGCAATACGCAATACACAATACGCAATGCACCACTCGACCTCCTCGTCGGACCTCGTCTCGATGGACGCATTCCCAGTCTCGCTCTGGGTGGACACTGTGACGCTCGACCTGGACACTAAGTCTACGGACGCCACACTGTCCTTTGGCTCGCCGACGTCACCGATGGCGATGACCTCGTCAGCCAAGAGCCTGACGGGCGAGTTCTTCTTCCTAGGAGACGCCCCGATGCTCGACTTTGACGAAGAGTCCTTCTGGGGGACGAGTACCTTCAGCGACGACGATCAGTCATCCGAGTCAACCAAGCAGCAGCTGCTTGAGGTCGACGGCTCGTGGGTTACGGTCGAGCTCAGCGACGCGATCATCGTTAAACAGAAGACTGCCGTGCTGAGCCTCGAGGCACCCTCCACGGACGAAGAGCAGCTGTCACCGCCATCACCAGCGAAGAAGACACGAGCTGCTACAGCTGCTGCAGCTGCTGCCTCAAAGAAGACCTCGAAGAAAGTTTTCTCACCGAAAGCTACCAAGTCACCGCCAGCCAAGGTCAAGCGCCAGCGCAAGCACAAATACGCCATTGACCCAAAGGTGCGCGTGCACCAGCGCAAGACCAAGCAGCGAGGCTACGAGCGCAACTACCGCGGCCGTCTGCGCGACCAGCGCTGCCAGGACGAGTTCGAGTGGCTGCGGTGCGAGGCAGAGCTACGCAAAGTACTCTCTCGCAAGCGTGCACTGCTGCTTCCGCCACCGCAAGAGCAGGACAAGACGAGTCCGCTCGTGCAGCTGGTCCACGAAGAGCGTGCGCTGAAAGAGGAGCGAGTGTACCTGCAGTGCATCTGCAAGTGGCTTGAAGCGCTCGACATCTGGGGCGTCGAGACCGAGGCGAGTCGCAACATCCGCTACGAGATCAACGCGCTCCCTCAAGTCCGAGGGATGCCAGTGTTCACGGACTTCGCCTGGTGATGTGTTGTCTTCTGTGTGTGCATCTTGTAGCTTCATATGATGTCCAAATAGACATATGTGTATGCGACACAATGAGTTCCATTGTAGCTAATTTAATCGAAATCAAGCATTGTGTCTACCAGTCTTCGTTCTTTGTTTGTTGCCATCTTAGCTGTTAGTACATTTGCGGTTACTCAATGATGCCATTATGAAGAGCTACGGTTTGCAATCGAGTTGTCAGTCTTTGGAACACAAACCACATCTTTTGACGACCGACACGCTCTACACAAAAGTAGTTCTGTGCTGGGCCGTGCAAATGCACCATACATTGCTGCGAGGTCAGACTTCCTCTGCCTCTTTCTATAACAAAAGTCAAACTCAACTTCTACAGTACGGATTTGAGAAAACTGGGGTAGCCCCTTGGCTGCGAGACGGCAATATACAAGAGAAAAACCACCGTTCTTCTTTCTTGCACAAAGAATTGAACGCAATTCAGTACGCGCGTACTAGCCAAGCGGCCTCTCCTCGCGCTCTGCGTGCTTCTCACAGCCCCGTTTGAACTTTTATCCTGACTTTCTCATGAAAGGCGAGGCGAAGTCAACCAGGAGCACGACAACTTATTATACTCGGGAGCGAAGAGGTTGTAGCGTGAGAAGACCGGCGAAATGCGCGTTACGTGGATTGCTCAGAGGCATGCTCTTCCCCACATGAGAGTGGGAGTTGAGGGACTATAACTGGCCATTATAGTCGACAGTTGGACAGTTTTGATGACCCAGACACACCCAATTTTGCTCTTTTTATGCGACGACCGGCAAAAAACTATCCCTCATCTCAGACGGGCAGTGATGCGTCCACAAAGACCTTTCTGAAAAGGTGCGGGTGCCATAAGCAAGAGGGTAATGTTCACTTGGTCCACTGTCAACAGACCAAATAATCATACAGACGAATGCGACCTCGTGCTGCCATTAGCGCAGGGTAGAAGTTTGAGCCGCGATGACGTTCATGAGCTACTTACCAAGTAAATGCGCGTGCTTGCTCCGTCGGCACCTGCTTCTCAGAGCTCTTTTGGTTGTCCCTGTCGGTCATCTCTTTCGTCTTGATCAGTTCCTCTAGACGCTTCAAGCACGTTTGCTCTTCTTCCAGCAGCCGGCGCTCTTCAAGCAGCTCCAGGTACTTGGGCGCGGCGACGACGCCCGAGTCACCACTTTCGTTGGTTCCGCTGCTGCTACTACTGTCGTCCGGTTACCCTTCTTCGAGCATTGGTGCGGCAAATTGCTTCACGGCGAGCAGTTCCTGCAGCTTGGCCTCCAACTCCATTGTGAGCTTGAGGAGGAGCACCATGTGGGTGGAGCTGTCGAATGCGGATGGCTCCAGATCTGCAGACTCCATGTACTTCGATATCTGGGGGCTAAGCGGCCTTCGTCTTTTTCCCTTCGCGTCAAGATTCTCACCTCCAGGCTGTTAGTTTGCTTATCGCTGACCCAGTTTATTTCGAAGTGGCGTGCGTGAAAAAGAGGTCGCCAACCGCAAGTAGTTTCGAAGCCACCAACCACATCTCTCTCTTTCGAGTTAAGATAGTTGGGTAGCGTAATGTGGCTGTTTGGTTAGGAAACGCGCTTGAAGAGAACGCCAGTCCATGCGTGAGCAAACAACCGCCATCTGGGGTAAGACCACGTGAAGCATCCCCCAACGATCTTCCAAGTGATCAGGCAGCATGTGTTGTCTGGCGAGAAAAAAATGAAGGATATGGAGATTCGCGGTCGAAGCATCAAATCTGGAGTTGGATGGCACTCGGTACCTGCCTGTGCGCGCATTTTCCCATGTCGTTTGGTGGGGAGCGTCAATGCGATAGTACCGCAAATAGTTATTGTGATTAACTCATTATGTTCTGTTTCTCTCAGTCAACTCAACTCGCAGAGTACAACAAATCAGAGGCTACTGGGTGGTATTCGCAAATGCACCATTGATTATACAGCTTGTGATTTTCTGGTTTAGTGCATCTGTGGAGATGCTATGTATTGTTCTTTTATTCTGCAATACTTTGATCATGCATGGCATGGATGTGTGAACTACTTTCAATATCGACAGATATGTGTAAAAGTGAAGGAGTGGGTTGGTTGGCTAGGTGTAGCAGACTGTCTGCTGGGAGTTACGGTGGTGGCTATGGTCGTGATCTCCTTGGAAGGCTTCGCTCTGTCACCACGTAAAGTTGCCGAACGCGGGGCTGTAGGGCAGCTTCTGGAGGGCGTTGATCTGGTACCGGATCGAGCGACTTGCCTCAGTCTCGCCGCCCCACATGTTGAGCGCGCCGATCCACTTGTCCAGCGCGGTCCAGAGCGCCTTCTCCTCTTGCAGCGCGCGCAGGTGGTGCGCCATATTGATGCACTCCAGGGCGAGGCTGCCGCTGCTGCTTGATGGTTGTAGAAGAGTGTAGCTCTCCGGTGCACAAACGGCGCTTTTCTGGCCCAGTATGGCGCGCAATTGCGCCTCCAGCGTCATCCAAAGCGCCTCGTCTTCCGCGCGCTTGGTGCGCAGCCGTCCGCGGTATGTGCGCTCGTAGCCTCGCTGCTTGACCTTGCGCACCTGGAGCTTGAGTTCTGTTGTCGTGGCCTTGATGTTCTTGGTCGCCTTGGCAGTGCTCGAGTTGTTAAGAGCACAAAGACGCGGCTTCTTCAAGTTGTTTGTGCTGGGACTCTTCGCTGGTCGCTTGAGTGTTCGAGAGGGGGACGACTGCGTGCCTGACGCATTAGTACTCTCGACTGGAGCAATGGTCGAACTACTGGACGACACCTTCATCGACAGCAAGTCGGCGCTTTTCTCTAGCGCCTGGGCGAAAAATGAGTCATTCAACGACGGCAACGACGAAGTGGTGGTCATGGCATCCAGGTCGCTCACAAACAGCGAGTCGCCAAAGTCGAACGTGGCAAAGTCCTCAAGCGTGGCCTTGGACTGGAAGTACGCGATCGTCGGTGTCGATGGAGATACCGCTGAGTCGTCCATGTTGATGTTGCATCTGTCGTTCATATGGAGCTGCTCGTTCGAGTCGCACGAGTCGAGGTAGACCAAGTCGAGCCAGAGTTCGAGTGGGTCCCAGTTGTTGACGGAGGTGGGTGTGTACGCGGAGGTGGACGCAGATGGCTTGAGCGTTGGGGTGATCGTGCTCGCGTTCATGGAAAGAGTGGGTGGAAGCGAGCGAGCAAGTAAGGCGCGAAGGTGTGGGGACTTGGGCAGTGGTAGTGGTGGTAAGATGCTCGCAACTTGGCAAATTGGGTAATGAGGCAAAGAGAAGCCACGCGCGACTCTAGCAGAAAGACTTGGTGGACCAATCTCCTGACTTGACAGACCGGAGTGACTAACTGACTGACTTGGTGGACGTAACGGGCTTAACTGAACTGTACTGAATAGCTCTCTTTGTGGACCATCTTGGCAGCGATAGCCCTGGGTAAAAGGCAGAAAAGAGGGAGCTCAAGCAGATACTGTACATACTTTTGCGCGGTTGACGACAACGCGACGAGCATCCATCGCGTCTCTCAATTCGATACGGAGCAGTAGTGACCTTGCGGGCTTTCACAACATGCATAAGACCTGAGAAACAATACGGATCTCTGGTTTGAAAAGTGGTCAGGCAGACCCTTTCTCAACACTTGGTGCGGTAGGGCTCATCTCTCCTCCAAAGGGCGCTCGAGACTATTGCTATGAAGTTTGGTCTGAACTCGCACAGCTTGAGCGCATTTCGGTAGTGCCCACAAGCCAAAGGTACATCCAGGAATCTCAGTCGCCTTGAGTACTACTACGTGTATGTATGTGATGAGCTCGAGACCCTTGCAAGCTTATTTTTTCTTTTGCGTGGCCCAGACATGTCAGTCCCACCCTCGCCTCGTTGTACTTGAAGAGCTACAAAAGCGACCAGGCCGCACTTGTGGCAAGTAAGTAAGTAACGTCCACTAACTGTACCATTCCTTACTTAGCGTGCATGTAAGTCAGTACAGTACAGTACAAGCTACAGACCGTTGTCTCTATACTGTACGACCGTCACAGACGCGCCTGACCACCTAAATCAGAGAGGCAGAGAGGCGAGGCCACCGCGAAAGAAACCGTCGAGATCCCGAGATCGAAGCGTTTGTTTCGCCAAGAAAGTCGGTAAAAAAAATCTCCATCAACATTTCATCGTCGTGCTTTTGTGATGAGTTTTTGCAGTTTACTCTCCTGGCTATCCATGGCTACAACTGATGTCGCGTGACGTCACAAGGCAATCCGCTCTGGAGGAAGAAGCTCGGTCCGCACCACTGTATAGGAGAAGCCTACTTTAGAGCAGCGTCAGTAAGGCATCTGTATATATGGATAGTAGTTGTGGTTTAATGAAGTGGCATGCTATGGCGGTGGTGCATGTGTGTGCATTGGTAATCCGTTGAACGAGTGGATGTCCATGCAACAGTGACACACTGGCTATTCGCATCGTGATTGCAAACTGTTTATGACAACCATCGACGTTGAAGTTGATCTCAGACTCAGATTCAGACTCATTTTCTGGATATTCTGATATTGAAGCGATCATACGATTATAGAAGACAATCTGCCGATACAAAAACCTCGACACTAAATTTAAGGTAGAATTGATCGAAACCCAATAATTATAAATCAAAAAATTTGTTATTCTCAAAAACTGCATCGTGGTTAGTAAAATCAATTCAATATAGTAATAAAACAGTATTTACGGATATCACCAAATTTAAATGTGCATAAAATATCACTTAAAAACAAAAGAACAAATTTACCATTTTATTTACGGTAGTGCATTTTACTAGCACGCAATCCATTTCATGTTCCATTTTCCGTCTTCGTGGAAAGAATTACAATCATCCCTCTCCACTTCGTAATGAAGTGCGATGTTTGTTCAGCCGTCTTCCTCTTATTCACGTGCGCAATCCTTTGGCTACGCATCTTGTTCTCTCTTTCTCCATCAAGTCAAATCTTTTCATGGCTCACTTCCCAATTAGCAGCACCAGCAGCACCAGCAGCACCAGCCGTCCACCGACATCCTCCAAGTCCCGCGTAGCGTAACGTAACTCAGCGTATCACAATGTGGTCGAACAAGAAAGGCGAGTCGCGCGGCCTCTTCCCGGGTCGCGCGACCCTGGGGCCGCTGTTCCTCATGACCGCCACGCCCGTGGTGGCCGTGCTGCTCACTCACCTCTTCGTGGCGCACCGTGGGTCGCTGCAGTCCTTTCTCGACGCGCGCGAGTCGCTTATCGAGATCTGGCCGAGTCCGTTCGACCCGACGGCCTGGAAGCTCATCGTGAGCTTCCTGGGCACGCAGCTACTGCTCATGCGCATCGTGCCGGGCAAGACATCGTTCGGACCCGTGACCCCCGGCGGCAACGTCCCGCAGTACAAAAGCAACGGCTTCCAATGCTTTGCGCTCTCGATCGCGCTCTTCTTTGTCGGCGCGTTCCACTTTGAGCTTTACAACGGCGGCATCGTGTACGACCACCTGCCGCAGATCATCTCGGCTATGAACGTGTTCAGCTACGTGTTCTGTCTGCTGCTGTACGTGAAAGGCGCTTTTCTGTGGCCGTCGTCGAGCGACTGCGGGTCGTCGGGCAACCCGGTGTTTGACTTCTACTGGGGCACAGAGCTCTACCCGCGCATCTTTGGCTGGGATGTCAAGCTCTTCACCAACTGCAGGGGTGGGATGATGTTCTGGGCGATCGGCATTCTCTCGTACGCGTGCAAGCAGCGCGAGCTGTTCGGCCAAGTGAGCGACTCGATGGCCGTGAGCGTCGCGCTACAGCTCGTGTATGTAGCCAAGTTCTTCTGGTGGGAGTCCGGATACATGCGCAGCATTGACATCATGCACGACCGCGCGGGCTACTACCTGTGCTGGGGCTGTCTCGTCTGGGTGCCCTCGGTTTACACGTCACCGGCGATGTACCTCGTGCAAAATCCGATCCACTTGGGGCCTCTCCAGGCGTTGACCATCTTCGGCGCCGGCGTATTCATGGGTAAGTGATAAACTTTACAGTCTGAATCGGTCTCTGATAGTTGCATGCTGACTAACTTGTTGCTTGTTCTATCGGTATAGTCTGGGTCAACTATGACGCAGACCGCCAGCGCCAGGTCTTCCGCGAAAGCCAAGCCAAGAGCGTGACTGTGAGCGTCTGGGGTAAGCCGCCGCAGTTCATCGTGGCCAACTACGTGACGGAGAAGGGCGAGAAGAAGCAGAGCCTGCTGCTCACCAGCGGCTGGTGGGGGCTCGCGCGCCACTTCCACTACGTGCCAGAGATCCTCGCGTCTTTGTGTTGGACGTTACCCGTGCTCTTCTCGAGCGCCGTGCCGTACTTTTACGTGGTCTACCTGACGATCCTACTCACGGATCGAGCGTTCCGCGACGACGCGCGCTGCTCGCACAAATATGCAAACGACTGGAAGAAGTATTGCGAGCGCGTGCCGCACCTCATCCTGCCCAAGCTCTTTTAAGTGCCTGTACCATCGTAGAGTATCAGGTAAACCAATTTCAACATTGTGGTGTGAACCAATTTCTCATGTACGACGAGTGAGCTTTGTCTGCTGCCGACATACAAACCAGTTTTATATTCCTCTGGAAAATGATCTAACTAATGCTCTACTACTTACTTCTCTATCTCAAACACACGCACACATGGATGGCTCAGCCATCTACCCACCACCACATATTTACAAAAGCACGCCTGTCAGCCCAGACCACCTATCCTCATGCTCTCATTCTCACGCTCATTAGAAGATCTGCTGCGCCAGCTGGTAGAGCAGCACTCCGAACGCCAGTACTCCAAACACCAACACGCCGTACACGTATTTTACACTGCTAAACCGCCCGGAGTACACGTTCGGCTCGGAGAACTGCCTGCTTGCCTGCAGCTGCAGCAGCGCCGGCGCGAAGAACGCCACGTACACGCCCGACATGCCGCTAAACTGGAGCGTGATCGATAGGTCCGACACAAAGACCGAGATGAGCAGCGGCGGGATGGACGCCCCGAAGCGGCACATGATCTTCCAGAACTGCTTACCGTTGGGGCCAACCGCGCTCACCCAGGACTTGGGCACCACCGCCGCCATGTTGTCGCCCAACGTGACCGAGATCAACGGGTAGACGCTGAGCGTGTCGAGCGCGGGGAAGATCACGACGATCGTCGACATGATCTTGGCCCAGAACGGCAGCAGCGACGCCGACTGCGCGAGCCCCCAGGTGAAGTCGGCCCAGTTCAGGTTCACGCTCGACGCGATCTTGGGGCCAAAGTAGAGCGAGCAAACGGACCCCAGGCAGATGTAGAAGAGCAACGTCGTGAGCAGTGTGCTGCCGAAGATTGCGTGCGACTTGCGCTGGTTCGGCTTGCCCAGCGGCGCGAGCAGACCGGGTACCGAGTGCTGAAAGAGCTGCGAGAACACGCCCGTGCTGAACATAACGCCAAAGCCCGAAAGGTCCACGAGCCGATAGTCACTGATGTACGGTGCCGAAGCTTCTGCGATAACGTCCGACGCAATGCCGCTGTCGTACGGGTCCGCGTACATGGCGTAGGACGCGCTCGCGATCATGATGAGCAGCGCGCCGAAGCGCACGATCGACATAAGCAGCTGCACGTGGATCTGCTCCGTCAGGTCCGAGCATGAGAGCGGGATTACGATCACCGCGAACACGCCCGCGGCGTGCAGGCTCGTGATCTCCACGCCGCCGATGCTTGTCACCTGCGTCAGAAAGCTGTTCACGAACACCTGCGAGTAGCCCAGCAGACCGCCGTACATGAGTCCCAGTAGCGACAGCTGGTACATGCGCGAGCCGAGTTTGCCTAGGAACCGGTCGCAGAGTTGCGTGACTTCAGGGAAGTCGTCAAAGCTCTTGAGGATGGCGTCGTCGTCGACAAAGAGCCGTGACTTCTCGTTGATGAACGCGACGACCGACGCCTCGCGCGCGCGCGCCACACTCTCCGAGACCCACATAACCGTCATGTACGAGATGAGCGTCACAAGCACGATCATGAGGTTGCTCAGTACCAGTCCGGCGCGGTAGAACGCGTACGGGATGCCGAGCGAGCCCACGCCCAGGATGTAGTTGACCGTGAACGCGTACGCGACGAGCGGTGAATACTGCGCCGAGATGTCGCTGCCGTCATCATACGCGGCAGCTCCAGCGCCAGCACCGCTACCGCCTAGCCGTCCTCTGCTCCGGGATGAGAGCGGCAGCGACAGCGACATCTTGCGGTGCAGCAGGCGGTGTGCATTGCGCGACGAGCGCGTCTCGCCGTGGTCCTCCCATCGGCCCTCTTCCTCACCGTGGTTGTCGTAGACGGCGCTCCAGTCCATCGCGATCTGGCAGGGCAGGCAGGATAACGCAACAAGGCAGTGAACAAATGAGAAGAACGCGGCGCGAGTGTCTGGATGCGGCGGCTGCAGACGAACGAGTGAGCAAGCGCAGTGCTTCGGAGCTCTTCACTCTCGTCTCGTACGGCGGACCTGAGCTGCAGGTGCTGGATGACGCAATGCGAGTTTGGTGCGCCAAACAAAGCCGCAGCGAAACGCCTTTTATATCAAGTGTGTATTGTAAAAGGGTGCAATTGATTGTAAAAAGAAGATAATATATTGTAATCAATATAAAGTATTATAAGAGGTAAATGGATTTGACTAAAGGTAATTGAGTGGGTGCTTGCCTTGAAAAACACACTCATCACGCAACTCGATCTGGTTCGCGGTGATTGGCGGATAAACAGGCGCTGAGGATTCTCTGATTGGCTGCAAATAGTGACTCGCTTGGGCACTCCATTTTGATTTGCTGCCCACCAAAAGCCGCAATGCCACAATGTGTGGTTGGTTGGATCAAATGGTTCAACCAGTTCGGGTTCGGATGCAATGGCAACGGTCCATGGTGTTTCGCTGTTTGCTCTCTGTGATCACGAGTCTGCATGCATGCATGCAGCTGCAAGTCGGACCCATCGTTTACGATGGCTTTGAGTGGTTGGTCAACAAAGATGCTGGGTGCGGTTGCGATCTTCGGAAGGCCCTTGGGGACTTTAGTACTCCCGTTGGGACTCGATCACCTTTCAATCGCGTAGCTAGCTCTTTATGATCCACGACATGGTGCGAGCTCTGCTTAGCTGACCCAAGCAGATCGCAGATTCAAAAACACTCTTTGAATGGAAAATGAGTTGCACAGGAGGACCTTTTGGTGCTCTGGGAACGAAAGAATGAAAATAGGCTTATATATTATTATTCATTTATATGCAATCAGCAGGAGCAAGGCATGCATCGCTTAAGCGGCAGTCAGCATCGAGAGCACGAAGCCGAACGCCATCGTCACCATCACCGCCAGGAGCGAACTGCTTTGGTGGACGGGGACGCTGTTGCTGTTGCTCGTAGCCGCCGAGATGCCCGCTGCAGTTGCTACTTCGGTGTACGGGTACGCGATCTTCTGACCGCTGTACGCGCACGCAGCGCTGTTCGGCAGGTGGAAGCAGAACGCCTTCGCAGCGCTCTTCATCGAGCCCAGACTGGTCGCTAAGACCATCGTCATGTTCATGTTCGAGTGCGAATCGGGCCATGGAGATTCGCCATCATAGCTCGAGCCCCCTGGCGCATCCGTTGACGCAGTTGAAGGTGTCGTGTACGCGGTCATGAGCGCATCGTAGGCGCCAACGAAGGTCATCAGTGGGTTCGTTGGCAGGGTCAACCAGTCGACGAGCACGTCGCCTTGGACGCACTTATCCGTCGCAAACAGATTCGACAGCGGCACATCTGTCGTACCCGTGGCCAAAGTGTAGCTCTTCATGATCGGATAGTCGCGCACGTGCTGGAGCAGCAAGTCCACTGGCTGGAAGCAGATCCCAATATCCGCAGAACTGGCAAAGGGAAGCGTGGTCTTGGCGCCAAGCGTGTTGACGAACGAGCTGCCGGCCATCGCGTTGCACGCTTGGGCGTTTGGGATTTGCCCAAAGTTGAACATCGTCATCATGTCACCTTGCGAGCCGCTAAACGCAGAGAGCAGCGACACACCGCAGTACTGCGGAGTACTGGAGCTGTTGCTGCTGTTGCTGCTACTGGTCTTCTGAGCGCAGATGACGTTACCGACGTACTGCAAGAGCAGGTTGACCATGGTCTTCAGATCGTTGCCGAATGATTCAGCGATCTTCGTAGTGAGCGCGTCGCAGCAGCCGTCGGATGTCGCCAACGCGCGGACAGCGATGTCCACGACGCCGTCGATGGCGCACGGGATGATCGTGTTCTTGTAGAGTGGACAGATCGTGTTCTTGAACGCGTCAGTCGTCAACATATTCTCGTCTGTTGATGACATGGTGGAGTTCAGGGTCTTCAAGCACCCAGTGAGTGTCGTTGACGAAATTACCTGGGTGTACACGGTCATCAGATCGATTGAGGCAACGCACTGCGAGAGCCACGGCAGGTTCGTGTTCACACCCCCAAACACCTGATCCAGCGGCAGATCTTTGAGGGTGTCCTCGGATATCAAGCCCGCGGTCACAAGCCCCGCCAAGAGCGGACTGCCCGCGTCTGCGAGATTGGTGCACGCGGCTTCCACAGAGGCGAACGCTGGATGCTGCGGGAAGAGCGGTGACAGTAGTCCTGTTGATACTGCAGCAAGGTAGAGCACTGCGAAAGTGTCACGTCTCGCCATGTTGTTTGAGTTGCTTGCGTTGCTGCTTGTGTTGCGAATGCCGCAATTTCAGGAATGAGCTTCCGGTCGGGTGTGCGAGCAGTTCTAGTAGGAGGGAGCCCAATTCTGCGATCAGCACTTGAGGGCGTCGATGCACATCCCAGTTTCTCTTTTGCTCTCTCCACTGCAAGCCTCAATCGCAACTAGCTGCAGCGGCTTTCCTATTTCGAGACGCCGCCCTTCATGTAATGAGCTAAGCATAGTCTTAGGCTGACGGGATAAGAAATGCGCCACGCGCGGTGATCTGATCCGATCCGATCCGAGTCGCTCGCTCACAGAATGCTGCGCGTAATAATAGCCGCAGTCCTGCGCAATCCCCAGTAACAAATTTCCAACCATTTGACCCCCTCATACCTAGGACACCGCATCATTAGCGTACATCATTTTCAGACACCACGTTTCCACACACAAAACACATTCTTATCACATGGAAAGCCGAGCCAGACGAGATCAGCCCCCACAGTCGCAAATCTATTGATCCTCGTTAGCAGGCGCCTCCAATGCGTCGATCGGCGCGTCTTCGTCTTCGTTATTCGTGTCGTCTTCGTCACGGTTGCGGAAACGCGGGTTCTCCTCCTCCTATAAGAACACAAACACACACACGCATGCAAAAGTGTCAATCACATTGTATCACGGGCAATGGCCAGGCCAGCTACCTCTTTCTTACCTGCCGCTCGGCGTCAGGCGACCGGCGCTCGCTGTTGTGTTTGCGCGCAGCGGACGGCTCATCGGTCGAGATACTGTCGTCTCGAGATCGCTTTCTCGGCGCGGCTGTGCGTCTGAAGTGGTGGCCATCGGCGACGTCGCTTCGGCCGTAGCCGCCACGACCTGGGTCGTATTCGTCCTTGGAGCGGCGGTCGTCGCGCACCTGGCCGCCCGAGAGCCCACGGCCGAACTGGCGGCCTTCTTTGAAGCCGCCGTCCATCTCACAGCGCACCACGCGATTGTCCAGCTTGGTCTCGCTGATGAAGTTTGAGCACGCGATGGCCTCGTCATGCGAGCTGAACCTGCATGATAGACCAGCAGGTATACAAGATGGTTAGACACATGGAGTAGACGATAGAAACACACACATATAGGTACATCAGTAAAAAGAAAGACGTACTCAACAAAGCAGAAGCCGCAGGGCGTCTTCTTGAAGCGGTCGAGCCCCATGATGACACGCGTGACCGTGCCGACGCGCGAGAAGAGCTCGTAGATCTGTACTTCGGTCGTGAAGAACGACAGGTTGCCGATGTAGAGCGTGGTGGAGCGCGCCATGGCGCGCTGCTGCTCCTCGTAGGATGAGAAGGTCTTGCGGTCCCAGTAGTTGCGCTGCTGAGCGCGTGTGAGGCGCTCCTCCTCCTCGATCACCTCGGCGTAGAGATCCGCCATCCTTGCTGGCTCCCTTTCGGAGCTTTCAGAGCTTTTGTATGGGGGAAAACAAATAATTGGCAACGAGCTTTGAGCTTTGAGTTTGGCGGGATGGAATGAAATGGCTTGTGAGTACCTCACTTTCAGAACTATTGATATTTAAATAGCAGAAGACGGACCCAACTACCCTCTCAAATATGATCACATGCGCATTTGCACAATCTCAAACTCAAATTTTCATTACGATTCATGAAATATGTGACAGAATTTTGAATCGATTACCCCTCTCATAATGAATCAAGTGAACGTCAGGCAGATCATTTGAGCAGCATGTCAGGTTCAATTCAATTTGTAGGGATCAGATATTGTAATTGAAACTTACTCAGTGGTTATTTGGCTCAAAGTCGGTATCACTTCGATAAATTAAAGTGACCTTACATAACAGGTATAATATATTTGAGATAATGTAAAAAGGCTTTCTTGGTATTCACTTAAATCGGATACAACAAACAATATAAAAGGTAAAGCAAGTCAATTTAACCTTCTTAAGGTAATAATACCTCTCTATTTAGAGTTTGTAGTTGATACACATCACATCCCCTCTATAATAATACTCATTCCAAACTTAAACTGGTAAATTGGAAGGTGGGCGTGGGACTCTAGACTGGATGTTTTGTTGCTCTTCACCAGAATGTATGTCGTCGTCACATGCAGTAATCAGCGCGCGATTGCACCGAATCAAATGCCAAAAATGCCAAAAATGCTTCGCTCTTTGAGCGAAGGCGAGAGAAGGACACTTACCCACGCGCATTGACAAGCGCCCACCATTCCCCACGCACTCGTCGATCCACGCGCTCCATCACAAGCTCAGCGCCTAAGAAGAAAAAGACCATGCCCACGCACACGCAGCGCTCCATCACGCTCTCCATGCTGTCCGTCCTGCTGCTGGCGCTTTTTGCGCCACTCGCATCCGCTGCCGACTGCTCGTCCGCGCAGATCGCGAGGATCCGGGCATTCGACGCGAACGCGACCGCGGTGTGCGGTTCCTCACTGCTGTCGACGTCCGCCGCGAGCGTGATCTGCGCGCGTCCCGAGTGCCTCTCGTACATCGTGTCGCTCGAGGCGCAGGTACCCTACTGCGACGTCGCCGGTGTCAACGTCCGCACGATCTTCGCGTTCGCGAGCTCCTACTGCGCGCAGACGTCGAACGAGACCGACACGATCTCGTACACCAACCAGCCCAGCGCCGCGGTGTCTAGATATGCGACCAGTGCTGGCGGAAGCACTGTTATTGTGACGTTGGTTATAGTACTATTGGCGATGCTGGCGTAGAAGATTCGTGTCGGTCGATTCATAAACGCATCCACATTCAATACTAAATCCATCACACACCACTTACTCGACGAGATCACGGTATTTACAAGGCAATGCCCATGATCCATTTCATAATAATAACACCACACAACAACAACAACAAGCAAATGCAGCAGCTTGGCTACAGCACCAGCATACCCCCAAGCGCCATCGCGACAGTAATCACCCGTGTCCACGCGAATGGAACGCTCCGAGTGGCTCCATTTTTCGCGCTCAAGCTTGAACTCGTGCTTCCGTTCTTTGTAGGTGCGGCTGCGAGCTTCGGGAACTCCACGGACGGCACTTTCGCGACGCAGTTGACGCCCTGTTCGCGACACACGGTGCACACTTGCGCGTACGAGTGACGCTGGCAGCCGAAACGCGCGTCGTAGCAAATCTTGGCGTTCTTGTGGCATGGCGGGTTATCGGCGGTCAGCGCCGTGAGGTTCATCGGCAGTTTGGTCATCCGATCGTCGCTCAACGCGCCGACGTTGCTGTTGTAGCGCGCGATCATCGCGTACGTGCGCTTGACGTTCGCGTCGTAGTCCGACGGGTTCTCCCAAAACGGGATCGACGTGACGTTCTTGAGTCCAAGCGCCGTGTCGTCGTCGTATGCGTGCAGCTCAATGCCTTTGGCCTCGCAGAACTCCTTGTAGTTGGCATAACCGCCTGTCTTCGTCGCCAGTCTTCTTTTCCTTTGAGTCGAGTTCCCATTCGCCTCGCTGCTGTCGCCAGCGTCGTTCTCATCGCTATCGCCAACAGCAACTGTATCTGCATCACCGGTCTTGCCGCTCGTGATGCCCACCAGCTTGTCGATGCTCAGATAGCCCAGGATCTTGTACTTGAACGTACACTTGACGCCGTCGGGTTCCGTGCCAAATGGACACAACCCGCCCTTGTACGTGTTTCGGCAATGCTCGGACTTGCCCTCTGTCCAGGAGCTCATGACGCAGCTGCCCGGGTACGAGAACCAGACCGTGTCCGGATACGGGGCGACCATGTCGGTCGGGTACGCGTGCGCGCCGACGCATGGACCGATGTTCCACGTCGACATGTTGGCGTAGAGCCCGTGGTAGAGCTGGCAGTCGGACGGGTGCACCACGACGGTGTCATCATCATTGGTCTGGGTCTCTGCATTCCCGTCCATGTCTGCCAGGATGTCCTGGTTGATCGCGAGGCACTGGCCGTTCTGCATCGTCACGAACGGACAGAACTCTGGGTAGATGTACCGGTTGTTCTGGTAGTAACTGAGCGCGTTGTAGGGCTGCACGATCGTGATCTCGAGAAAAATGATGACGCTCACGTTGTTCTTGCGCGCGCATTGTCCCTGAGTGATCGGGTCGGCGCCGATGTCGATGCAGTCGCGCTGCAAGTACATGAGTGCGCCCTCGACGCTCGCCGTGGTCACCGAGTCGAGCGTGTTCCTGTACCGCTCTTCGAACGTGAGCGTCGAGCCATCTTTGGGCGTGTATCCAGAGACAAACACGCCGTGGTCGGAGTCCCACATAGGCGCGTCGCTCTCGATGCGCGCCTGGTACGACTTCACGGGCGTCATGAAGGAGGTGGTGGCGTCTGCGAGAACGCGCTGCTGCATCGCAAGCGCCATTGCCGCCACCACGAGCGTCCGCGTCGCCATCATCGTCGACGTCGTATCTGCTGACCTGTTCTTTTTTTTGTATTCACACTGTGATTGCAATCACACGTATCCGTTCTCTCGTTTTGTACCACCTGCCCACTCTCATTATTGTGCTAAGCACAGTCCGATTGAGTAATAAAATGTCCCAAAAGAGCAGAAAATACGCCAAATGGAATTTCACGAGTCTCTTCGAAATGACTCTCGTGATGCCACGATTGATGTGAATCCCAACAAATTATTCACAAGGAGACTCCGTCACCCACATGCCCGCTATACCACAACCGTGGATTCGTCGCCCATTCACACACGATCATTTTGATCATCTTCCACACTCATCATCTCTCGTTCTGAACCTATCGGCCACATGTAGACTCTGAATCATGGTGTGTGTGGTAAGTATTCGTCTTGTTTAGCTTAATCTACTCTCGTTCTCTCGTTCTCTCTTTCTCGTCCTCTCACTCTCTGATACTTTCAACAAAAACAGCCCTCAACGGCTCCTGTCCTGTCCTGACTTTCGCTTAAGACGACGTGCAGTCCTTGCCCTCCGTGCCGTCCGCCGGGATGTACCAGCAGTGCTTGGTGGCGACGCCACCCGCGGTGGCCGCACCGATGGTCTCCGCCATGGTCCACGACGAGTCCGCCGTGTGGTACTGGAGCTTGAGCCACTCCTTTCCGGCCGTGACCGAGAAGAAGCCGTACTCGCGGCCGCCGTACGTCCACTTGTTCGTGATGCTGTAGGTTTTGGCGTACTCCGGGATACCACTCGACGACTCCTTCATAATACCACCACCGGCGCCGTTCTCGACAAAGTGCACGCCGAGGCCCTCGGAGTAGTCGTGCTTCTCGCCGTGCGTGTGGCCGTTCATCCAAAGGTGTATGCCCGAGTCCTTGAGGATGTCGAACCACTCCTTCATGCCCGTCGGCGCGTAGTGCGCGTACGGCGAGTAGTGGCTGTTCACGATCTTCCACGTCGCAGTCGACGCCTTGACCTTGGCCGCGAGCTGCTTGCGCGACTCGTCGCCCCAGGCCGTGAACTTCTTGTAGCACGCGTTGTACATGTCCGTGCTGCCGCCCGCACAGTACTTGTCGCCGGGGGCGACGTTGTTGCACTGCTTGTCGTCGCCGGCCGCGTACCCGTAGCACTGGCAGCAGATCTGCAGCGCGCCGTGGGTGTCGGCGTCGTTCGTGTCCACGTTGAAGATGTCGATGCTCACACCGGACGCGTCATCCTTGATCGAGTGCACGTAGAAGTGGTCCTCCATGATCCAGCGGTTGCCGTTCGGACTCACGTACTTGGCCTGCCAGCTAAACTTGCTGTCGATCGCCGCGATCAGCGCCGCCTGGTCCGCGCACTCAGCCATCTCGCCACTCTTCGTGCACACGAAGCTCGAGCCGCCGTAGTCGTGGTTGCCCATGACGTTCACCCACGGGATGTCCGCCAGGTTGGCGCCGGCGAACTTCTTCTCAAAAGTGTTCGTGAACCGGTACGTCGCGTCGCTGTCACCGTTGATGCCGGACCAGTAAAAATTGTCGCCGTGGCCCATGATCACTTTGGGCTTGACCGCGCCGGACGCGCCCGCCTGGATGTTCATGAGCTTGGCCACCACGTCCTCGGCGATCACATCGTAGTCCGTGTACGAGCTGTCGTCCGAGCAGCACGAGTCCTTCTCGACCGTCGAGCCCCAGTCGCCGATCGCGAACGCCGCGAGCGACAGCGTGGCCTTGGTCGGGTCGGACGTGATCTTCGCGGTCGTGCTCGTGTTATTGCTGCTGCTGCCTGTGCTGCTGGACGTCGAGTCCGTGCTGGTGGACGTGCCGCCGTTCGTGGACGTGCCGGAGGTCGAGCTACCGCTGGACTTGGACGAGTTGTCGCCCGACGCCGTGGAACTGCTGTCGGACGAGTCCTTGGACACTACGACGCCCACGGCCACGCCCACGGCTGCGAGCACCACCACGGCGCCAATGATGAGCAGGCGCTTACGCTTGCTCATGCCAGGCTTCTGCGAGTCGCGCGACAGCACGGTCACGGAGCTCGAGCGGCGCGGGTTCATGCTTTCTGCTGTTATCTACTGAAAGGAACTGGTTTGATTGCCTGTGCTGCTGCTGCTGCCTGTCCGAACAGATTTGCTGAAATGAGCGAGCGCACGCGCGTGAGCTTGAATGAATTGTGAGTGCGGAGGGAGGCTGAGGTGCCAGGAGGTCCCTCCATTCAGACCAGCTTATAGAGCGGCCTCTGCCCTTTTTGCTGCTGTTGGACAAGCGCAACAATTTGCCCCCAGCTGGTGTGCCTTCTTTTCTCAACGACTCAGGCGGTCGTGCTCTTGTTGCAGCTCCTCGTGGAGCTCCACAACTCGGTGGTATACTGATACAGCATACCAAAACGCGTTGATCATCCGCATTCTGATATACCTTGTTTTGTAAAATAGCATGCATTTGAAGCAAAATCATCATTTGGTATCACCGCATTTTGTGAAAATAGCCACAGTGGATTTTTGACCGTCGCGTCCTTGTCCCCTCAGATCCGCCGCCCGGCTCTAGAAGGAAAGAGCGGCCATAATCGTTACCCGCATGCTCACTGACGCCCGAACGCACGAAGAGAGGGTGGCGAATGCACCCAAAGTTTTGTGCTGAATACTGTACGCGGCCGTCCCTATTGTGGTTGTGTGTCGTTCCTGCCTCTCTTCCGCCCTCTCTGTTCGCTTTTGTATGGAGGAACCATTCCGTACCTTACATAAGGTAGGTAGGTGCCTCTGATTGAGACCGTCCAGCAGTTCGTTCAATCAATGGCAACGCAACCCACATGGTCAAGCTGCGGGTAATCCAATCGCCAACATGGGTCTCGTTGATACGAATCAACTTGTTTGTGTATTGAATGAGAGAAAGCAAAACGTCTCGAACGTAGCATCAAGGCAAAGCATATGTGTCTGCATCGCTCTTCGTCCGTTTGCTGATACTGTGTGGATACGAACACATTACACGGTAGCTAATCAATGCACACAGGATGGCTATGGACACTGCAGACGTGCATACTGATGAAATGGAGCCTTGCAGTCGGCAAGCAAGAGATGCAGCTTCGTAGAGAGCACCAACACAGAGAGCTTGTTGGTGGCGTGCGTCTCTTGTCTTATGGCTGATAGGATACGCCTATTTCGTCTTGTCGCAGCTCTTGCCGAGCGAGCCATCCACCGGAATGTACCAGCAGTGGTGGTCCGCGACACCGCCGAGCGTCGACGCCTTGAAGTCGTCCGCGATGTTCCATTTGTCGTCGAACGTGAGGAAGCGTACTTTCATCCACTCCTCGGACGCGCTCAGCTCGAAGAAGCCGTAGTCGTGGTTCGCGTACGTCCACACTTTTTCCAGGTACGTCACGTACGGCGGGATCCCGCTCGCGGCTTCGTTCAGGATACCACCGCCGGCGCCATTCTCGATGAAGTGCACTCCAAAGCTCGCGTGGTCGTGTTTCTCGCCGTGCGTGTGACCGTTCATCCAGATCTGCACGCCCAAGCCGTCGAGCAGCTTCTTCCACATGTCTTGGCGGTCCGCGGCGTAGTGGTTGTACGGCGAGTAGTGGCTGTTCACGATCTTCCACGTCGCCTTGGACGCCTTGACCTTTTCCGCGAGCTGCTTACGCGAGTCGTCGCCCCACGCGGTCAGCTGCTTGATGCACGCGTCGTACATGTCCGTGCTGCCGCCCGCACAGTATTTGTCGCCGCGCACAACGTTCGAGCACTTGGAGTCGTCGCCGGCCGCGTACCCGTAGCACTGGCAGCAGATCTGCTGTGCGCCGTGCGAGTCCGCGTCGTTCGTGTCCACGTTGAAGATGTCGATGCTCACACCGGACGCGTCATCCTTGATCGAGTGCACGTAGAAGTGGTCCTCCATGATCCAGCGGTCGTTGTTCGGGCTCTTGTAGTCCGCCTGCAGCGAGAACTTGTTCTTGAGCCCCGCGACGATCGCCGTTGCGTCCGCGCACGCCGTGGTGCCCTCGCAAATGTAGCTCGCGCCGCCGTAGTCGTGGTTGCCCATGACGTTCACCCATGGGATGTCCATCAGCGCCGCGTCCTTGAACTTGCCCTCGAACGTGTTGGTGAAGCGATACGTCTGGTCCGTCTTGTCGTTGATGCCCGTCCAGTAAAAGTTGTCTCTATAGAAGTTCATAGCAAACAATGCAGGATGAACATATTGAACTGTAGTACCAATTGAAACACTATCAGCACAAGTGCACCACTCACCCGTGGCCAATCACGACCTTTGGCTTGGGCTTGGCGGCCGCAGCAGCGATGCCCATGAGCGTTCCGACGGCTTCTTCAGCGTTCTTGTCGACGTTCGTCGGGTCGTGGTCCGTGCGGCGCTTGCAGCACGAGTCGCGCGTGGTCGTGGTACCCCAGTCACCGATCGCGTACGCAGACAGCGAGAACGTAGCTGTTCATGCAGCACAAGATACAAGACATCAGCACACACACACACGTGTTAGAAATCATCCACCACGTAGTCAAAGGCGCACTCGCATACCTTTGGTTGGGTCGGAGGTGATCTTGGACGCGCCGCTGCCGCTGCTCGAGTTGGAGCCGGCCGAGCGGTCCGAGTCGCTCGCGGTGGAGCCGCCGCTGGTTTTCTTGGACGAGGCGTCCGTGGTGCTCTCGCTGCCGTTCGTGCCGCTGCTGTTGTTCGCGTCATCGGAAGAGCTGGACGTGGTCTTCCAGATCACGATGCCCACGACTGCGCCGATGATCGCGCAGAGCGTCACAACGCCTGCGATGATGAGCGCCTTGCGCTTCGCGAGGGGCGCCATCTTGCTGCTGGTGCTGCTGCTTGAACGGCTTGGCTTGTGTGACCCGACGCGCAGATTCGCAACTGCCGATGGGCTTGCTTGCTTGTGGCTTTCGCTTGTGCTGTGGATGGTGGTGTCCTGTGAGGCTGATATTTTTTTGACTTGGTGTTTGTATGCACGATCTTTCTTTTTTCGGTTTTGGTGATCTCTTTCTGTGGCTGGAAGGATGGGTTCAAATGCGACAACGGCTGTTTCACGGAAATAAAGGGTGATGATTGGCTGAATATGAGATCGCTGCTGATTTATAGCGAATCATACAGGGTAATTTGAAGTTGAGCGTGTCTGATTCGGAGGAAAATCCGCGCGCCAAGGCGAAAATCCACCTGCAGCAACCTTTGGGTGAATTGGGTGAGTTTCACCCGAGATTGTGAGTTTCTTGTCTGTTGACAACGCGACTTGCTTACTTGTTAAGCGAAGACGTGTTGTGAAGAATTGCGTCATCGGTTAGAAGAGAGTTTCAATATGAGTTTCTTCGTCACACACAGTGCTCACTGCCAATTTCCTGCCTGAATATTGCTGTGTATTCTCTTGCTCTCTGCCGGTGCGTTGCCGCTTCTCTTTCACTTTCTCTTTCTCTCGTTTCTGCCGCAAAAGAAATGGATTAAAAGTTTAGTCGAGATGGACCTCGCACATGAAAGAGAGTTCAGGAGAAAGCGTCAGCACTGCGTCCAACACAGTAGTAATGAAATCATCTGTGGACAACACTTAGAGTACACGAGCACATGCAGTACAAAGCACTCCCAAGGACACAGACGATTTCACCTTTCCGATATCAGCGACAAAGTCAAGCAAGCACACTTGGTTCTTCTGTTGTCTTCGGGAAGACCTTCCCATTCGCTGGTTAATCCGCAGTAATAATCCTGATGATTGGTGTTGACTGTGGGTGCAACCTCCTCCCGTTTTGATTGGCGTCCCTTCAACCCCACTCGGTGGTTTCATCGTGGCTCGTCAGCTTCAACCTTGGAACGACAGACGGTTGTTGCACTGAAGTGAACCGACTCATTTTGCTCGAGATCTCAAAGGAGAGAATGATTCACCGTTGCCTTTGTTGTTGAAATCGACTGTTTTTGGTATTTGTTAGATATGACCATACTGAGTGTGCGATAGACTCCTGTCTCTTTGACCTTGCTGCACCTGCGCTTCTTGATGCAACACGTTCATAATCGCTTAGTCTTCACCTTTTCTCTCGCTCTGCCTTACGCGCTGTTGTGCATGTCCAGCGACATGAGACTCGCCACGAACGTCATCATCATCTTTGGCTTCACTTCCACAATATCTTCGTACGTCAAGAACACCGCCGCGCCGATCTTCTGCGCACAACTGATCGCGTACTTGGCGTTGCCCGCCTTCTCCTCGTCGGTCTTGCCCTGCGCGATCTGGTCCCAGTTCACGGCGCGAGGCTCTACAGCGTGCACGAGGTCGAGCAAGTACAGCGCATCCGACAGCGTCGTGTCTCGGAACGCCACGATCTGATTCTTGATGCGTCCGCCCTGGCGAACCTTGGCGTTCGCCCAGTCAATGATGTCCTTGTCCGTGATTTCAGCACGTCCCTTTGCGAGTCCACTGAGCAGCTTCAACTGATAGTAGCGCATGCTCTGCCAGATGATCGACAAGATCAGCTTCTTGGCACCTTCAAAGATATCTGCGCCTCCAATGTTCACAAGCGAGAACTTGAGTTGCTTGCCCAACACGACGCAGTAGTTACAGTTCTCCACCTGCTTAAACTTGTTTGGCGCCACCAGGTTGACCTTTTGCCATGACACGATCCCCTTCTCGATCTTTTCAAACACTTTCAGAAGGTTGATACCGTCGCGCATGTCGGAGAACAAATGGTTGATGTACACGCCGTCGATCGCCAGCGAGTTGATCCACATTCGGAACACGCGCTCTTCACGAGTGTCGCCAACGTCATCGTACAGGATCTCCTCCAGCTGCTTGAGCTCCTCTTCGATCACATCCAACGCTGGACAAGTGTTGAAAAGCTGCGCGACGAACGACATGTTCAGCTTCGGGTTGCCGCTCGTGATATCACGCGGCTTAATGAAAGTCTCGACCTCCAACCGACGTGCATTGCGGATGACATGCGCAGCACGCTCCTCTGGCACGCTTTCGAGACACAAGTCGCATTGCTCGGGCGCAATGTGGTGAAGTAGCACACTGTACGCCGTCGCATCTTGGAGGTCGGTGCTAAAGTTCTTCACGGTCTTCGGGTGACCCGCCGCCTTGAGATGGTAGTTCATCCATCGCAGCAGGATCTGGTCTGGGGGAAGCTTCATAAACTCTTCAAGTGACTCGCCTTCGAACAGCAAACGCATCAGCTCCGGGTGGTTCTTCAAGTTGATCGACGACGTCAGCTGGATCTTGATGATCTGCCACACCAGACCAAGCACGAGAATCGGCTTTCCTTCCATCAGATCCGCGGGTCCAATGTTCACGACACTGCAGCCAATGCTCTTCGCCGCGTTGATCGACAGGTTGTGGTTTTCAGTCTTCTCATAAATATTCAGCTCCTTCGCTTTCTTCTTGATGTTCACTGCGCGGATATCGATCGTCTCGGGGACGGCGGCATTGATCAGCTTGCATAGCAAGATACCGTCGCTCACAGATCGGAACAAGCCGTCCACTGGGTTCATCGGGAGAAGAGGGGCAACGTCCCTATCGCTGTGCAGGGTGTTGTTGATGTGCTCTGTAAACGCAGACGTCTCTTCTTCCGAGTACGAGTGCAAGCCACCAGCGGATCCTTTCACTTCGTGAATCGTGGCATTCGCGTTGTATCGCGCTACGGCACTGGCACGTCGCTGCAATACGCCAATCGTGTGTGCATCCAAGTCAGCAGACGAAGATTCTTGCACGGGAGAACGAGCAGGCGATCGTGGAGCAGTTGGCTGAGAAGTCAAGCTGGCACGCGTAGTAGGACTCGAGGCCTCAGCTGCTGGCGGCCACTGCGAACGCGAAGGCGAGACGCCACCACTCTCTGCTGCACTTTGCGCTGGCTGGTTCGGTGGCCAATGTGGCTTCGTTGGACTACTCGCGGTCGGCTGACCTGCTGGTGGCCATTGCGGAGCCTTCGGAACAGGGCTTGTGGAAGGTTTCGAAGCAGCTGCTGGTGGCCATTGTTGAGCCTGGCTTGACGATCGCTGCTCGCGACCCGTAGGCGCAGCAGGTGGCCATTGTGGCTTCGCACCGCTGTCTTTCGCCGGCGATTTTGGCGGCCATTGTGCTTTCGCGCTGCTGTCTTTCGCTGGCGACGATGGTGGCCACTGCGGCTTCGCCGGAGAATGTCCACCAATAGCAGCAGGCCACTGTGGGGTACTCGCAGTAGTCGACTCTTTTGGCGGCGCCGTGCGAGCCCATTGTACTTGTGGCGCTGGTGGCTGTGGTTCATGCGTTAGGGTCGAGCTGCTCGTCGCCGCCGTTGGTCCAGGTGGCCATTTCCCCTTCTGCGTCGCTGCTGGCGCTGGAAACTCAACAGCGGAAGACGCAGCAGGTGGCCACTGTGGTTTCTGCGCAAACGACGCTTGCGGCTTGAGAGGAGCAGGTTCGACGGCAGGCGTCGCTGGGTTTGGAGCCCATGTCGCCTTCTTCGCGAAGAAAGGCGTCGTTTCCGCTGGCGCAGACGCAGCCGGCGTTGGAGTTGGCGCTGGGGATGGCGCAGCAGGCGTCGGAATTGGCGAAATAGACGCCTGCCCCATCAGCACGGTCGGGTCGAGCGCGATCGCGCCATTGCGGAAGTCGTAGAGCAGCTCCAAGAACTCGTGGAAGTTGATAGAGTTTGGGCGGTCGAGCGTCACCTGCTTGAGCATAATCGTCGCCTGGTTGGGCGTCACATTCTCGCCGAGCTTCTGCAGCACAGTCGGCAGGTCCGTGAGCGCGATCGCGGCGGCGTAGTCGTGGTCGTGCTCTTTGAACGCGCGTTTGAGCTCGGCGATCTCCTTGGGCGTGAATTTTTGCAGAAACGCCGACGGCAGCTGGTAGCTCATGGTGCTTACGGCAGGTGGTGGTGGCTGGCGGCGTTCGCTGTCTTCCTTCCCGTGAAATTACACAGACAGACAGACAGGGAGCAAGCGTTGGACTCTTCTTCTTCTTCTTCGTGTCTTGTCCTGCGGTCAGTCGCTTGTGGGGGCGGGGGAGCAAATGCTGGAATGAATGCGCCAGAATACCCGCTGCTTCAACGCAAAGGCCTTTGCTTGCCAGCGTTTACTTTTGTTTCGTACTAAGTACGCTTTTAATTCCTCTGAAATTTTATACGTTTGAGACCCTCTTGAGAATGAATAATGACGCCTCCATGTTTTTGAGCATTGATTTGTGCCCCCCCCCCCAGGAAGCGAGAGTGATGGTGAAGAGTCGGAGCTGTCTCACCTTTCAATTGATACCACGCTGATAAATTGCATACTAAACTACCTTCCGACCTTATTCGATATCCTTCTATGACGATATTCTCTCTTCAGTCGTACCTGTATATTTGCATATTTGAAGCAGAGCAACCAGTCTCGAGGCAACAGCGATGATGACGCGAACGTCGGAAGAAGTACGAGTTTGTGCTTCGCGTGGCGGATGCAGATTCCCCATCACGCCGCGCCTTCTCCTTCTCCTACTCTCTGCTGAATGCTTCGTCGTCGGTCGTCCGAACAGTCCACGACACGCTCGCGCCATGGTGATGATGGGATTAACGCGACCACAGCCTGGTTTCCAGTCTATCTCTCTATTGCTCCTGTCCTTTCGTGTGCATTGTGCATTCCATTGCGGATCCACGCCCAGCATGCAAATGAATTAACAATGGTTTGTTGGTTGCGATGTGAACGAAAATTTTGGAGGAAGGGAAGGGTCGTGTGACTCAGTGAGGGGTGTCATCATCATTAGAGTGGATACATGGGACACGCGACAAGGAGGAATAATCGAACTTCTGGGGGGTGCCACCTGCAGTCCTTGTATACATGCTCGCATTGAGTTCGTTTGGCGTATCTCCGCAGTTGTTATGGCCACACTCGTCTTGAGCCATGCAGTGTATGCTAGAAAGCTACTGTAAGCTTTGCTATCCAGAGTGTACATTCGTGCTCCTCGACAGTCAAGCAAGCAGGTGACAGTGCGCAACAAGAAGTGGTCTTTGTGTGGATGTAAATACATCGGAACGATGAGCAAAATCCCCAACGACCAACCGAGCAAACTCAAAAAGACAGCAAGTGGTTTATGATAAGCTAACGATGATTGAGAACGTGCGGTTGGTTACCTGGGATCTACTTGAATCTGCTCGAGTGTGGTGGTGCCTCGAACAAGCAAGGACCGGGGGGTATGTGAACACAGGCGGAAAGCGTGAGGATCGGATCGGTGATTGGTATACAGTATTTGCCTACAGTTTGTTCCGCGAAGACATTCGTACCTCGCCTAGCACGATGTTTCCGCGTTCTGCGATGCGAACTCGCACCTTTGGGCCAACATTTCGATTTCGACGTCTCCCCATTCTCCACGCTCTGTGCTTTGGAGTGAGATGCGCGCTAAACTCTGGAGACGCAAACTTCACAAATGAGAGTGATCACTGAGTATTTTCCTTTGTATTTGGGATAGATGGCTAGGTCACAAAGCAGCATACAGGGTAGGAGATAGGTAAATAGCTGGCTCAACTTCACCGTTTCTTACGTTTACTGCATAGACAAATCGTCGGCGGTGAGTCTCTCGAGATGAAATTGGATTGACTAATAGTACTACCTCCAGCTTTGGCAAATGCTCACCAAAGCTCGAGTGCCTCGAGGATCTTGCGCGTACTCGTAGCTTTCAGCACACGTCACGAAAGGTGTCGTCTACTTGCGATCGCTTTGTTCCTTTTTTAAACGCTCCAACCCATATCGTTGACCTGCACACCCAGTCGTATCATCTCTCAGGTCGACAAAGCCCATAGTGACGCAACACAAGACTAAGAGACCACAACGGAGGATATCGTAGCTCAGAATGATCAGAGGCATCCCAATGTCGTCAAAAATCGCCTTCTTCCGCATCAAGCCATACACAGGCAGGACCGCGAGCGTGACGACCGACATCATGATGCAATCGCGTAGCAGCAGGAGGAGACACATCTAGGCTGTTGCAGAGTGAGCTGACGTGCTGCTCTACACATCACGAAACAATGAATAGAAAATCATCACGGTAATACGAAAGAACTAGAATTATTTTGCTGATAGATATGTAGGTATGTACTCGGAGGCTTCACGAGCTCGTGGGGATACTATCGCAGAACCAGCCGAATACACACCACAGATTCGAAGTCTAAGGACGCAGATTTCCCAGAGACAGAATCGAACGATTAGTTCATTTGAAATAATACATAGAACCAAGTAAGACTGTGAGCAATTACTGCACCTGTAGCTGAATCGCTCGCACTTTCCAGAGCACTATGGCCGTCGACGTCAGCAGCCGTAGTTTTATCATCCAGAGGCTTTTCCATTGTGGTGGGCCTCGGGAGTGTGAGAGCGGTGGGAGAGTTGCTGAGGAGACTTCAAATCCGAGAACGCGAGGCTTTCGATCAGGTTCTTGGTGGACACTAGATGGTGGCAGTTGGCGTATAGAAGTCAAGTCAACTTCTACCCAACAAAGAATAGCAAACTAAGCTTAGTAGAATATTCAAACCACGGGATTCCCATACTACCAGCGGGCGACGTATGCCGATATTTAGGAGTGCAAGTTGGCTCAAGGGATACACACGATACCAACTGAAAGGGATGTGCGAAGACACTGATAGCAAGACTGGCGCTGGCAGTGTCCAAACTCACTCGGTAACGCAGAGGGCACAAATTGCACAGGCGATTATCGTGCCAAAAATCCTCTGCATCGCTAGACACGAGTGGCCAACCGAAGATATCGTCGGCGACCTCCACAGATTCATCAAGAAATTTGTGTGGGGTACGCGGGACGTGCGGTCTAAAAAAGTCTGGCTCAGCGAGGAGCAAGCGGAACTAGGAGTGAAGAACGGAGGTCTCGCCTTGCCCAACATACGCACTGAACTGATGACGATGAGCGCGACGACCGTGATAAAGGGCGTGACGATCGAGACAAGTGTATTAACCTGCGGTACTCGACGGCAGGCGCATCCTCGGCTTTGAACGAAGGACTAAAGGGTGTGACGTGGAAGAAGGTGCACCGAGTCCCAGGCACAAACGCATACGAACGTCA